>VYZR01077629.1:22164-44651 GCA_013400675.1 Oxylabes madagascariensis | reverse complement strand
GCGCTCCCCGGGCCCGCCGCGGCTCAGCGCGGGCACCTCTTGCCCTCTGCCGGCAGAGCCGGCCCTAGCAGGGACAGCGGGGCCTCTCCCGCAGCCCAGAACCTGTCCCCTGCCAGGTCAGGGCGAAAGAGTGCCGGGCGGAGGTACGGGAGGATGCGGCTGCCTGCAGGGATGAGTAATGCCATGGCCAGAAGAGTAAGAGCAGTGCGGGTACACCGGGGCTCACATCGGCGTCTAGCCCCAGCCACGTCCTGCACGCAGGAGTTAACATCCAGTATTCAGCCATCACCTTCTGAAACATCCATGTAAAAGTGTTACATGTCAGAATTTATAAACGGTACCTAAAAAGTCAAGCACCACCTATCAGATCTGAGTTATCAGGTGTCTAGAGATAAGGTATGGCAAATATTAGGAATTTGCTTTAGATCCCAAGCAGGAGAAACCATTAGATACGTCCTGTTACAGCATAATGGGTGGGTGGGGGAGGAGAGCTGACAGCGGACATGACAAAAAAACCCTGGAAATAAAACATCACTGTAGCAGGACAGAACATACAGTTCAAGTAACATTTCTTACAGAAAGCCATCATTTGGATATAGGACATGTAGCAAAAGTCATGTTTGTCAGTGAAACCAGAGCCTCTTTTGAATAAGAGCTTATTGCCTAAGCAAGAGTCTCAGGCTTTTATTTGCACATGCAAGACAGACTGTCCGTGAGTCTGAACACAAACACCAGTTCCTTGGAGGACTTATCCTCACCCTTGGAGGACTTACACCTCACAGTCAAACCCTGGGTGCTCTACGGGGCCTGAGGGCTATGTGAGACTGTTCTGCACTCTTGCAGATCTATTGTCAGCAGCCCCTTCACAACAGCAGATCTAAAACTCTGGATGCAGATAAAGAAATTCTCCAGAGGTACATTACTTCAAATTAGTCAATATTTATTGCTCAAGGTCTATTTTCTGAGCTGCATATTTCAGAGTCGAATGCCAGAGACAAGGCAGTCAATGCAAGTCAGGAAAACCTTTACACATTATAACAGACTGGAGTCTCAGCTATTTAAATAGGCAGCACTCTGCCAGATTACACCAAGCTCCAGTTCTGACAGACATTTACAAATACAGTAGAAAAAAACCAAAGGCGGAGCTAGATCTCAGAGCAAGGACCAGCAGTTTCAAGAAGATGGATATGTATCTTAATAAGATTTTAACAGTTCAGCCCCACAAAGCTGCTGTTCAAAATAGAAGGCAGCAGGACATCTAAGCACGGATGTACAAGAATAATAAAACCCTAATTCTCCTTTTACTATGAAAATGAGAACGAAAAAAGTTTTGTGAGAGGGGACATGAAGGGTGAAGTCAATAAATGCTGTGGACCCACTTAAATTCTAGCAGCATGTGATGGTGTGCTCCAAAGGGAGAGTGTGGACACTTCCCTGTCCTGGCTCTAGGGCAGGATCAGTCTGATCAGTACATCAGAGACAGCTTGTAATTCTGATAACTCTGAGTCAGAATAATTGTAACAAGGACAAATAACAGGGCCAGGGGAACTGCAGTGAGCTTTGGCAAATATGTAAGAAGCTGAAGGCATTTAATATCTGGGATGCCAGGCAGGGCAGCATCTGAAGACCCAAGCCCACCACCTCTGGTGTGTTTAACCAGGGAGGATAAAGGTAGTGATACCCTCAGCTTTCTGCTGGCCCTCCTTGAGAGACTCCCACCCTTGTGACAGAGACTGCAGACGGGATCACCCATCCCTATCATCTACAGCCTGGCACTGAAGCACCCAAGGAACAGGTTTGAGCACTCTCTGATTGAGAGGATAATCTCAGGCAGGGGAGGAGGATATGCAGCTTGTTGCCAGTAACACCTCAAGAAGCCACAAGGGTTCATCTGTAGGAGCACTGTGAGATCAAAGGCAGATCAGGCAAAGGAAAGGATGGGTGGAGAGAGCAGCGTTGGCAGAAAGTGATACCAAGTGCAACAGAAATTCAGATTCTTCACAGTCCAGGCCTCAGAGGCAGCGAGGGGGCAAGAAGGCTGAGTTCAGAGAGCTGAGAGTCCTGGAAGGGGGGAGAAGTGTGGCCCCTATGTATTCATAACCATAAGTGCAAGACATTGAAGTTACACAGGACTAAAACATAATTAAGAAGCCTCAGAGAGAGAAAGCCGTCCTGATTATTCTCGAGGCACCTTTTGCAACAAATAATGTTATATAGCAGAGTAGGATATTAAACCAAGGTCCTCTCCACAGGTTGCAAGGCAGTAGTGTAACATGACAGTTGAACACGCTGGAGGTGGGGAGCAGGAGAGCACCAGAGCCCCAAAGCCAGAGCTGCTGGGCAGCCACCCCCAAGCCTTGCCCCCGCCCCCAGATTCACGTCTCTGCACTGCAGAACAGAACTCGTTCTGCCTCCACAGGCTGCCATCCTCTTCCTCTGCCATACCTCCAACATGCTGCTCTTCTACTTTTGTGTGTTCAATACTGCTACATGTTTATGAAGAAATATTTTTCCTTCACTTTGACAGAAAGAAATTTAAAAAGGAGATAGTGTGTTGGCATCTGACACCCAATGGGAGCTTCAGGGATGGAGTACCAAAAGTAATGAAGGAACTAAATTATGGCCTTCAGCAAATATACAAATCTGCCCATGGACAGTGAACAAGCTGACCAACTACTTTGTCTTATCTTTGTTGCCTTTGATGCTCATAGCAGTGCCGTGGTGCCTGTGGCTGCTGCAGCCCTGTCTGGCACACCCTCTCTCCCAGCAGCCCATCTATAACCACCTTCTCTTTTAATCAAATCAATAATTACCTAGTTTTCACTTTCATCTTCACTATTGAGTCCTAATGAAAGAAAATTCTATCAATCTCTCTAAAGACACGTTCAGACTGATATTAAGTGTGTTTCTTTAGGTCCCCATGGAGAGCCTGGGGGGAAGGCTGATAAAGCACAGAATATCCTTTTTCCTCCTAAGGGCAGTTTTTAAACTCATCTTGTTCTAACCATGGGAATTACATAAGGGCTGATATTAGGAGCCCAATTAAGAGAAACTGCTGTTGAACACTTAACAACTGAATGGCTATTAGCATGATAGAAATCAGACACAACAATCTGCATTAATTAGTATCCCTGTTGTTAACCCTAGATACCTGCATTTCTAAATAAATACAGGTAATGTTCATCTGAATTGTATTCCCATGAAAAAAGCTGGTCTCAAGCTCTGTGCCAAAGAAAGGAGGACCCTGTGGGATGCTGTTTTCAGAGCAGGGCTGGCAGAGGGGGACACTGGCAGCAACTGTGTCCCTGTGCTGTGTCCAGCCAGGACCATTTCATTTAACCAAATCTCTTTGCCTTTCCCAAAACCCTCAGGTTAAAACAGCATAGGCTAATTCATGACACAAATGCCAACTGAAACACATCTGTTTCCAGTAGCAGGAGGTAACACTTGATTCAGCTCTGAGGAGGCTGGCACAGGGTTTCTCTGCCTATCTACTGGCAGCTCTGCCTGTCCCAATGGTGAGGAGCTGAGAATAACTACCCACCAGCTTTGTTGGGCTGCTGGGCACCCTTGTACATCTCTGCTCTTCACATATGGTCAGAACCAAAGTTGCTCAAGATCATCCCTACTCTTCCATGCTCTTCAAGCCTCTCACCAAAAACCTGAACTTCCCTTTAGCTCTGTCGCTCACACTGTTTTTGCTGCATTTACACATGAAGATGGAAAGTAGCAACAGCAAGAAAACTGAGCTGTTGAACAAAGTGAAGTGGAGTGAAAACTGGCCAAAATGGAGAGGAGTCCAAAAATCTAGCAGGGAAGAAGGATGAGGAATGAGCCACCCGAGTGAAAAGCAGTGAGCGGATCTGAGCACAAACCCCGCAGTGAGAAAAGCTGGTCCTGGCACTCTGCTGAGGGAACAAGGGGTGAAGTGCCAGGAAAAAGAGATGTGGTAATGAAGGCTAAGGACATAGTGACTGACAGGCACTGGCACTGCCAAACACTGATGTGTGAAAAGTTGTCCTCACTGTCCCCTCTACTGGTTTGCAACTTGACAAACCTAGGAGCCCAGCTGGCACTGAGGAGGTGTTGGAAGAGCCGGAGACAAGGAGTAGGTACAGGGAGAGCACAAAGATGAGGTGCACCTGAAGTTTGAGGAGCAGATATTTGGCAGGAGGAGAGAAGCATTCAGGGACACTGTGTAGGACAGTGCTGCCAGGATCCCTCCCTCAGCTGAGAGGGCCCCTCTACATCCATCTTGGCAAATCTGCAACAGTGCTTATACTTTCATTCCTCAAATCTAGTACCATGCTCCAGAAACAGATCATTATTTCTAGCACGCCAAGCTCAGAATTTTTCACTGTGCCCAGAAAACAAGTCTCCCCATGGCCTACTCCAGCCCTGGCAGTCCAGGATCACTTGGGTGAGGAATATCTCACCATGGCTGACTGAATTTTTCCTTTCTGATTTCAGTGACATAATTAGGAAAGCACAAATGACGTGCCTTTTTGAGAAGGCATGCTCCTTCCCTCTTTGCTGGCACATCTGTAACAGTCCTTCTCACTACATTTGTGTCAGAGATTTACTTCATTTGTGTTGAAAGAAGGGGTTGTCAGAAATCTGAAAATGGAAACTGAGCCAGGGTCCTACCTTAATCCTTAAAACCACACAGCTGCCTCAAACTCCCTCACACAGATCGCATAAAAATGTGGTGGTATGCAATGACTTACCATCAACCAGCAGGGACTGGCAGATAGTGTGTCAGGAGATACCTTCAGCTTATAAAGCATGTTTCTTCTAGAAGGTCCCTAAAGCCCAGTATTAAAAACAGTCATCAAAAATGATTAATTCTCATGATACTTGATTAAAAAAACGGCATTTTCTCAACTGTGGTACAGGTGATGATCCTAAATAAAAATGCACATGCCAATTCTGAAGCAAGAGAAATAAATGTTAATTGATTCACTATAAATTGGGAAACACGTAATTCTGTCACCAGCCCCCATGGCTCTTGTCACAATATTAAACTTCACTGGACCATTACCAGAAACAATCCTGAATCCAAACAAGCTGATTCAGAAAGCACAATAACTCGTTCATGAGCTTCTTATTTCCTCCAAACTCAATGATTAGGAGTGGGATCCTCCAGGGGCATTTAATGGTGCTAGGCTCCCATTTGCCACAGAAACACTCCTATTTTGCCATAGGGTGATGGTTACAAACCAGATCTGAACGTGGCAGACACGGGAAGCAGAGCAAGTTGTCAGTAAGGGCGTGGCAGCACCTACAGCCTGAATGAGTCGGTGAATTTGCACACCCAACAGAAAACACCCATTCAAGTATCCCCACTGGAAAACATCACACTTACTTCAACAGAGAGTTTCCCCTCAGCAGGAGTGTCCTGTGGACAGTGCTACACTGCAGGGGTCCAGTCGACCTCCATACAAAAGACCTTCTCTTCACCTGGCTTTCCCTTGAACAGTGCCCTTACAGAATAACTTTAGGAAATACTAGGCATATTCCTGCAGAAACCATCAGAGACCATCCTGTTTGACCCTTTAAGAATAGATGAAAGGAACAGAAATGAACCATATTTCTCAATCGATCTGCAGAAATAATTCAGTTATGAAAAGTGCTGCCCTACCCCACACTAGACCCTTGCTCCAGTACATAAAATAATGTGTGAGATTTGCTCAGCATCCAAAATTGAAGTCATCAAGTTCTACAGATGTTGAAAGTTCATCTACAATCATCCAGAAATGACAAGGAAAGAGCTGCAGGCAGCTATAAAGTATCATGGCATACATAATCACTTCAGAACCAAAATAAAATAAAAGTAACAGTTGACTGAAAAAAAATCCAACATAGTGCAGTCAGAACTGCTTATTCCTTGTCCTACCTACCAAGGACACAGAAAAACTTATGCTTCTTGCAACAACCCCATATATATTTGAAGATTTGCTTATTGTATGTTCCCCTCTTTCACCCTTAGGCTGCCCCAGGCTAAGCTACCCCTGTTTATTCAGCCCTCTCTGTCACGTCATGTTTTGGAGGTCATTGTCCTCGTTCTCATCCAGATTCTTTCTAAAGTGCAGTCTACAAATACAGACTCCCCCCTACACCTCAGACCCTCCTTGCCTGATTTTGCAAACTGGAACATAGCATATACCTCTGAATTTGCTGCTTTTCTGCAACAGCAACACACTGAGACATATCCTGATCTCCAAAAGGAAGAAGTTAATCTGCTGTTTCAAATTTTAAGGCTACTCCAGAGGATATTTTTGAAGAGTTGTCTAGCTAAGGCAGTCCAAATTTCAATGTAGGAGGTAACTGCTGGCTAGGAAGGGAGTTTGGGAAAGCTGGCATCAGCCAAGGTGTGTCTGACAGACACACCGCCAGTACCACATTCAGCTTGTGAGACACAGATGGACTCTCAGACACCTTCCAGAGGGCTGCTCCCCAGCAGCTGCTCCCCAGCCGTGTTCCTGTGGAGGGCTCTCCTCTGTGCACAGATGTTCTTTTCACCAAGGAGTTTCATTTCATTTTTTTCCAGAAAAAATACTTTTCGCTTTCTGTACACTCCTACCTTGTGAAAGAAGAGATTGCATTGTAGCCAGTATCAGCCCTTACTGCTTTTTCTTTCCTTGGTCCATCCTGAAACGACTTCTTTTGGCATTCTTGGGACTCATATTTTAATTATTACTTAAAGGAATTGCCAGCTCTGGTTTACTCCCTTTTCCTTCAGGCTTCCTCCTTGAAATCACTTACATTCTGATTTTACTCAAGACTTTTGTCTATAGTTTGCTCTTCTCTCACTTTGTATTCCTGGACAGTAAATACCTTTTATCTTCATAGTCAGCCTGTTTTGTTTTACTGGTTAGACTCAAACCTAGAATTTACTTTTTTTAATTACTTATATATATAAAGAAGGTGAAAAAAATAATTCTTCATCTCATTCATCTAGGTAGGAATAGGCACATATATTTATGAAACGCATTATGGCAACAAGGGCTGGAATTTCAGGCCAGTCTGCATCCCACTCACCCTTTCCCAGCAGACGTGCAGATGATTATAGCCCTCCCTGACCGCCCGCCACACTCTGTGCTTTGGGTGACATTGCTGGGTGCTGAAAAGCAGCCTGGTCCACCTGATTTTCCTACGACAGAAGCCTGCAGGAACATGTGCAGCCACAGTGCTCCTCCTTTCCCTGTCATCCTCACTGACAGAGCCAGTAACTCCTGTGAGTTACTTCACCTCTTCTTTGGTGCAGCAGCCACAGATCACACAGTCATTGAGGCATGAGGTGTTTCCTTCTGTGCTGATGGTGTTCAGTCCTCACTTGGTGTTTGGGCAAGGATCTAGTCAATCTTTCCTGCTAAGGAACAAGCTCTGACTTCCCTTTGTAGAACAGCATTCCCTCTCTCATTAGCAATGCTGCTGCAAACCCTCAGCTTCCCAGCTTTTACATTTTCAGCATCCACTCTATCTGCATCTGTTAAATGATGATCCTTTCTCTACCTGACTTGCCCTCACCCAGCTCTTGCTGTCTGCTTCTGCAGAAGTTTCCCCAGAACTATTCTCCACACTGGAGGAGTGGTTTCCTCACCCTCATCAGGAGAAAAATGTGGAGTTCAGTCCTTGGTAACCCAGCCCAGGATCCAGGGTGAAACACAGCGTGTTTGTGGTGACCATGTGGGGCTGGCCCTCAGAGAGTCAGGTCAAGGAAAGTCTGGGCTCCAGCAGCACTGTGTTCCACCATTCCTGCCTTTCAGGCTATGTCCCAGCCCACCTGTTAGTCATGTGAAATTCTCCTTTGTTACCCCTATTCACTCACAGATGCTGGAGCTGGGACTTCACAGGCTCTCTCCCAGCCCAGCTGCCTCCTGCTCTCTTATTGGGTTGCAAAAAGAGGGCAGAGATACTACATCTCATTAAGCTGATGTAGCTGGGGAAGCTGCAGCAGATGGCTCTGGCTGAGGGATTATGTGGCTGTGCTGGGATTCCCCATAAACTCATCTCAGTCAGAACCAGTTTTCTCATAATCTGAAAAGGCTAAATGAGAAAGTCTCTTAAAGCAGTTGAGGAGTAGGAGCAACATTAGAGCCACAACAAATCCCCTTCATTATCTTCTGAACAAGGGTATTGCCTCTGGCTGCCAGTGCAGCTGGCAGAAATGGGGCTGGTTGCACCAATTCCAGACATCAGCTCTTTCACTACAAGATTACCTTGTCGTAAGGAGAGCCAAGATTCACCTAGGTGAGCTGCTGTCCCCTTTAAGTAGGTATCTGCATTATGTAAGAGACGCCCAACATTTGAGACCTGTTTTTTCCTCAGTGTGCACAGGTGACATTGGCTTTGTTAGCGGTCGGTGTGTGTGTTAGGTGTTAAAACCCCTAACATTCAAAAGGAGTCAGGTGAAAGTTCTCAGCTGTGTTATTTGAGCTATTTTTCTCACCATTTATCTTCAATAGCTCTGAAAACATAATGAAGTTGGCTGTTTCTGTGTTGAACATTATGAAAGAGATGATAACTGTCCCCCAACTTCTTACAGTCTATTCTCCAGACAGGTTATGTTTTAACCTACTACAGGCCACCAAGTTTCTCCACATTCAGAAGGACTGGGTTAAGATCAAGGTTATACCTCTCTAGCCCAAATGTCAACAGGTGGCTACCAAAATAGGGCCATTTCCAAACTGCCTATGAGCTAATGCCTTAAATTCCTTTCCAAAGACTCAGGAATAAATAACTCAAGTTTGTGACTCTTCTTGTTGAAAGAAGTGTTCCTATGTATTTAAGTCAAGAGGTTTCTGCAAGCCTACATATTTCTTGACATCTCCAGAAACACTTAGGGGTTTGGATATTTTGGCGGGGAGGGTTGTAACTTGTAACACTTTGCAGTGGGCATCTGCACCATGGTACCTCAACTACAGGATGTGGGAAAAGCCGAGCTCTCAAAGGCAGGGACTGCTGGGGAGTGGAGATGTGATAGGAAAGGGAAGCAAGCTTGTAGAGTTGTCACTGATGGATAGGTAACTCAGATAAAGCAGTGTAAGCATGAGGGGATAATCATGGCTAGGTTAGAAAATCTATCCCAAAATTCATTACTTAGATGCATGCAAATGTTAAGAGGAATTTTAGACAAGCTAATTCACCTAATATACTCAATTGTTGCAGATAGGGGTTCAAACTGATTAATAATCAAGCTAAATTTCCTCTTACTTTTGTCAATGCTTTTACTGGCTGTTATTGCATCTTGTTTTAAAATCTACTGGCTGTGCAGTGTGAGGGTTATTTCCTAGTTTCTGAAATGCTCCAATTCCTTTTTGGGACTCAGAAGTATCTATTTCCTATCCTCAACTAAAATTATGAGGGCCATTCCCATCATTTCTCCTGAATCTAGGCGAGTTTTCACTCAGTCTGAGCACAGATCAACTGTTGGCACAACCCAAACCCACAGAAGACATTGTGACCCTTTCAGCTGCAGGGCTACATTTGACCCATGAATGAGCAAGTAAGGGACAGGATCTCCACCCAGGTCACTCCCAGGGAAATGTATCCTTAATTTGAGATATGGCTTTGTGGTACAGAGGAGGCATTTTAGCTGAGAAACCAGCCCGTGTCCAAGCATATTTGGGAAGTCAAATATACAGGAGCCAAGTCTCAGTTCTCACATTAAAATCAGTCAGTTGCATTCTTAATCATCTCATTGCAACATTCCGTTTATGCTGCCAAGCTGAGCTGGTCAACAGAATTTGTTTTGTCTCCAATATACCCCAGGATGAGCATAACAGGCTAGAAAATCCCACATCTTGTGGGAGCTGCCAGGGCCTCTTCCTTTGTGAAGACAGAAAGATGACAAATCAGGGCAGAGAGCAGAGCAAAGAGAAAGGGCAGTCACACCATTCCCAGTCTCTTGCACAAATTGTCTGCCTCCCAGATTGCAAAAGCCAAAAATAAAACGAATTTATGCAACCCTATAAGAAGCAAGGGACACTTAGGCAGAATTGCAGAGGAGAGCTGATGTCATGGAGCAACAAGCTGTGCTAAAGGAGAAGATGCATCCAGGAAAACAAAGCTGACTGGCAAGGTCCAGGGGGGCTTTCTTACGTTGTACCCAATATGGATCTTAACCAAAAACACTTTCAAAAGCACATATTAACCTTCCTTCAAGAAACAAGGAATCCCCACATAACTGTTCCTCCATGAACAGAAGCACCTTGTGAAAATGTCTCTGGGAGTCACAGCCTGCAGTCCCCCTCTCTCACCAGTTCTGCACTCGGAATGCACCTCCAAGCAAGTGCCAGCAGGAGCCAGAGCCTCCCCAGCAGAGGCTGAACACTGCCACACTCTGCTTCCAAGTTCTAGGTTCTAAGCACCTAAGAATTCAAGTTCTCAATGCACAGAATGTTTTTGGCACAGGCCTTTTGTCAAGCCATAGCCTTAGTAAATGGAACTTTGATCAAAAACTATTCCTCTGTCTCTTCTAGATTCCCTCAACCCCTGGTATATTCTCTCATGGTCAGAAACTACTAGCTTGACATCACAGATTTTTGGCATGGCACCTCTGTAAGGAAACAGGCTGCAGCTGTGCCCAAGCATTTGGCTTAGCTCAGCACAGCAGGAGATGCTGGAAGCAGGGGGTTAACATGTTGGAGTAACCACAGCCCTTCAACTTCCCCTTGCAGCCAAACTCTGAATCTGCCAAGTGCTGCATTCCAATAAAACACAACTCACACAATCTGTAAGTGCAATAAAATAGCTGTTAACAATTCTGTAACTCTCTCTCTTTTAGCTTGTAAAAGCCTGAAGGTCAGCTGGAAGTCAAGCTGCATTTCTTTGGAAAGAGGGCAGGCCAATCCCGGGTGACTCGGTTCCTGTCCTTTTGCCTCCTCCTCTGGGGTTTCTGAAGGGCAAGCACTGTGTCTGGAGGGGGTCTTCTGCCTTATTCCCACCACAGGGGAGCAAACAGAGCACAAGGGTGTGTGGCCAAAGGAGAGCAGGTACCAAAGGACCTTGACCATTCCAGGTCAGCTCCGCTCTGCCTGTCATCAACAGTGATACTGAGTGAACATCTCAGTCTGGTCCTTTGGGGGAAACAAGCTGATGTTTCCCCTTCTCTGGACTTGACACTGCAGACACTCAGGACCATGGAGTAAATAGAGAAGCAATTTCAAACGCTATCACTCTAGGAAGGAGCAAGTCTTGAAATCACCTGGTGAATTCCAGGCTGGCTGAGGTTTGGGGCTAGGTATGCACACCCCAGTACAGCACTCCTGCAGTCATGTATGTTGAAATTTAGCATTACCCATCAAGGGACTGAAGCAGCTCTGGCACATATGAGAGTGGAGAAGTAGGATCGGAGCAGAGAGGAAGAACAAGGGTAATGGAGGCAGAAAAAAAATCATCATCATTCCCCCATCAGAAGACACTTCATTTCTAGTTTGGCAAATCAAGTGAATTTACTTGTCATCTCCAGGGTCAAATGCCTCCACATTTAATCATTGAGATTTGGAGGGACAGAATGTGCCAACACTAAGAGTAAAAAACAACCAGTATGAAAGCAATGTTTTCCCCAGTAATTTCCCAGTAGTGTTCCCAAGTATATAAAATTCTTGAAAGAAAGAACATCCAGACAGGCCAGACAGAGGGCTGAGCCACACCACTGGAGCAGCCCTGGTGAAAGCTGCACTCATTGCAAAATGGCATAATCCACTTCAGTTAATTACCAGTTGAGAGAGCAAAGCCTTCGTGGCTGGAACCTTTTATTGTTTTAACAAATGCTATGTTAATATACTTATATTTTACATTAAAACTCTGATTATTTCAGCTACGAAAGGAGGGACTCAAAGGGGAAAAACAAAGAAGTGCCCTAACCTGCAAAACCAGTTCAAACACAGGCTTTGAAATCAAGCATTTTTTTCCAGGATGACATAGAAATACTCAAAACTCCTGTCTTCCTAACAGCCTTCTGCTTGCCATTACTTTATAGTAGCTTAGGCCAGGGTCTTCAGGAGCAGATTTGGATGAGCGCTTTGAGGGAGGAGGAAAGGTGAGGCTGAACACCATCAGCAGACCTCCCCTGCAGGTGCTGCAAGCCCCTGTGCACAGAGGAGATCCTAAGGTTTAGACAGATCTGCAACTCACACAGACCAAATGCTGACCTTTTAAATTTTTTCTTTTCATTTAAGAAGCGCCCTTTAGAAATTCCATTTGCCACAACGCCTTAGGCAGAAAGATACGACAGCTTAGGTAACAGTAAGATACACCAAAATAATGATGAAACACATTCCATTTTTCACCCAGCCTTGTGCCTTCAGTCCATTTTTAATCAGGGGAAAATCTGGGTCCCTTGGGGGTTTGATTACAGGAAACCACTGTAGCACTGGAAGAAGAGCTTTTCCAGAGGGAGCTGGTGGGGTTTGTGCCTGGTGAAGTACTACAAAAGTTCAAATTGGCCTCAAATCGAGCTCTGTTCTGCACTCTCTTCTGGGAAACACCATGGAGACACAGTTAAGGCGTCAAGAGCTGGGGAAACAGCACATGAGTAAGGAAAACAGCCCCAGGATGTGTCGCGCAAGTCTGGCATCCCCGTCACTTTCATCCACCAGCATGTGCCTCCCTTCCACGCTACTGCTGCCGGTTTGGGGAAAACCGCTGGATGAGGCGAATTTTGTCCCGAGGCCGGTGGGATCCCTGCAGCCCAATCCTGCCTTGCTGGGGCAGCAGGGCTGGAGGGAGGTGGGGGCAATGGAAGTGATGAATGCAGTGGATGCGGTGGAGGCGGTGAAGACAGAGGGAAGCGGTGGATGCGATGGATGCAATGGAGGCAGTGGATACAGTGGATGCGTTGGATGAGATGGATGCGGGGGGTGCGGTGGAGGCGGTGGAGGCAGAGGGAAGTGGTGGATGCGGTGGATGCGGGGGATGCAGTGGATGCAGTGGATACACGATGCGGTGGATGCGGGGGATGCAGTGGATGCAGTGGATACACTGGATGCGGTGGATGCAGTGGATACACTGGATACAGTGGATGCGATGGATGCAGCGGATACACTGGATGCGGTGGATGCGGTGGATACGGTGGATGCAGTGGATGCAGGNGGTGGGATCCCTGCAGCCCAATCCTGCCTTGCTGGCGCAGCAGGGCTGGAGGGAGGTGGGGGCAATGGAAGTGATGAATGCAGTGGATGCGGTGGAGGCGGTGAAGACAGAGGGAAGCGGTGGATGCGATGGATGCGACGGATACACTGGATGGGGTGGATGCGGTGGAGGCGGATGAGGTGGATGCGATGGATGCAGGGCATGCGGGGGATGCAGTGGATGCAGTGGATACACGATGCGGTGGATGCGGGGGATGCAGTGGATGCAGTGGATACACTGGATGCGGTGGATGCAGTGGATACACTGGATACAGTGGATGCGATGGATGCAGCGGATACACTGGATGCGGTGGATGCGGGGGATACACTGGATACACTGGATACAGTGGATGCGATGGATGCGATGGATACACTGGGTACGACGGATGCGGTGGAGCCGCCGCCGCCCCGGGCGGGCGCGCACCGAGCCCGCGCTCGCAGCGCCACCAAGCGGCGGCCGACGGGTCCCGCCGCACCGGGATGTCCCGGCGGGAGCGCTCCTGGAACACCGGCTCACAACCGAAGCAAAAGGAGCTCCCTGCTCCCCGCTGGATGCGGCGCGAAATACAGAGACAAGGGATGAGGAAAGGGCTGAGGTACTTAACGCCCAGAGCAGTGTTCTTTGGGTACCCGGCCCCTAAGGCGGAAGACAAGGATGGGGAGCAAAATGAAGCCCTCATAATCCAAGAGGAAATGGCCAGGGCCTGTTGCACTATTTGGCCAAGAAGGCCAATGGCATTTTGGCTTGTACCAGCACTAGTGCAGCCAGCAGGGCTGGGGCAGTGACTGCCCACCTGCACTCAGCACTGGTGAGGTTGCACCTCGAGTACTGCGCTCAGTTTTGGTCTCCTCAGCACAAGAATGACAGGAGCATGTCCAGAGAAGGACAGTGAAGCTGGGGAAGGGTCCAGAGCATAAGTCTGATGAGAAATGGCTGAAGGAGCTGGGGCTGTTTAGCCTGGAGTAAAGTAGGCTCGGGGGAGACCTTACCACTCTCTACAACTGCCTGACAGGAGGCTGTGGCAAGGTGGAGGTCAGTCCCTTCTCGCACGCAGGAAGTGACAGGATGAGAAGCAATCATCTCAAGTTGATTTCCTCTCACCAGGAGAGGTTCAGACTGGATATTAGGAAAAAATTCTTAATGAAAAGGGTGGTCAAGCACTGGAACAGACTGCCCAGTGAAATCACCATCCTGAAAGTGTTCAAAAGATGCGTAGATGGAGCACTTGGGGACATGGTTTAGTGGTGAATGTGGCAGTGCTTGGTTAACAGTTGGATGCAGTGATCCTGGAAGTCTTTTCCCTTATGATTCTGTGTTTCTACATGTGCTGTCCACTGAGGACTCTGTGGGAGGGATAAGGGAATTGCCCTTTTACAGTAGAAGGAGATTGACAGAAGGAGGTGAAGAGCAGCAGGAAGACTGAACTACGCAGAGGAAGAAGAGGCCATGATAGTCAAAACTTCAGCATCAAGATCATAAAAATGCAATGGTGGATAAAATCCTATCTAGAAAAAGAGAAATCACATGACTGAAATATCCCAGCAAGACAGTTTGGTGCAGGCATGAAGAGGGTATACAATCCCTGACCAAAGATTAAGATCACTGACAGGACATAGCAAGCAATTTAAGAGACATGAAAATGTGCTGAGAAGAAAAACAAGCCTCAAGTAATTAAAAGGAAGAGTAACAATTCATATAAAATGGCCCTGATGGCTCAAAACGGAAAAAAAAAAAATCAGGCTGATTTCTCAGTTCAGGGAAGTCTCTAAAGCCACTATAGCCTACTTCGGCATTGATTAAAATGCATTAATAATCTCTGAGTTTTAGATTAATATTGAAAAGCAGATTCAGTTAAAAGTATTTCCCAGAGTTCACAAAAGTCCTGTCACTCACCTCAGGAAATTCCACAAATTGTAAAAGTACACAGAAAAGGCATTTAATGATATTGGATACAACTTCACTGAAAATTTCCATCTGTGCAGAACTCAAGTGTGTAACAAAATGAACAGGCAAATCTGATTTAACTTTTACCTTTTTCCTCCCCTCAGCAAAGTACTAGACTCTCACAGCTTTTTTTTTTTTTTTTTAATTCAGGGGTTTTAGGGTACGCTGTTGATGACAACACCTCTCATTTATGTATAATTTGCTTGAAAAAAAAAAAAGATATTAAAAATGCACATCAAAAGCATCACAACTCTGCTAGATTCCCAGGTAGAAATTCTGTCTCTTGAATAACTCTGTTTAAGTGAATTAATCACTCCAGGTCTAAAGAGAAAATCTTATAAACTCTACTATGAAGAGGTACAAAATACAAGGTTAATTCAATATTTCTACTTGCCAGCCTGGAATGCCATTGCTGAAAAAATGTGATGAACAAAATTTCCTTGTGAAAACTCTTGCAATAATCCAAATCCCACTGGAGTGGAACAAGGCAGTAAAAAGAACAGAATGTCATTAGATATATGAGATTTTTTTTTTTCCCTAAACAACAATGTAAAAGTGGTCCCCATCTAAAACTATATATCACCACAAAATCCTGAGGCATCTCAGTATTTTCACACTAGATCTTACAAAATCTAGTGCCCATGGGTTGGCACACAGGATGTGAGCAGAAGTTAATCTTGTGATAGGAGTAGCTTACATAAAAATAGTAGCAGCTATTTGGGTCAATGCATGATAATGAATTTTTTTTTTTTCAGACTACAAAATGTTGAATAATCAATCTATAGCATGCCTGAAGTAAAGTCTCTTTCTAAGTCCTACCCAGGGATGATGTGTACCACTCCCACTCCTGACTGCAAAAGGCAGATTCTTGTGAAACTCAGACCACCATCAAGCTTCACCAATGCCATGGAGGGCAGTCACGTGAAACTGCAAAAACATGGAACAAACTCCCATGAAAACCACCTATCAAAATGCTGCCTTCTGATCAATAAACTATTCTAAATCGAACCCTTCATCTCAAGTAGCTTGAAACACTTGCTGACATTTCAGATTAAAATAAATCAGTCACAAAACTACACTTAACATATAAACTCCACTTAATCTTATATTGATCAAGGACAATCAGTACTGACTGGGTACTAGAGAATGTAAACAAATTCAAATATATTAACAATTAGAAGAGAAATCCGTGAATATTATCTAGGAGAGAAATACAGAGATTTAGGGGCTTATAGCAAAGATTATTCTAGGTGGGGTATCAGAGCCCCAAAATTGGTGACATTGATTTTTAAGCAAAAGGAAGCCAGTTTCCAGAGGAGCACTGCTCTGGCCTAGCATCATCAAAATTAGATATGAATTGGCCAAAATAGCTCAATGCAGTTCAGGTGAGTGCTGATGTGGTTTTCTGAACCTTCATTTTTGGTGGTTCTCTTGCTCTGACCCTCCAGAGTTGGATGCCTTGTGTATGCCAGAGAAATTCCCGCACTTTGGAGTTTTCTCAGCTACTACTGCACTAAAAACTCCAGTTAGGTAAAGAAATGCCAGCTGAAGCAGAGGCTGCTTATCAGGCCATGCACTAGGCCTGTCTCTGCTGAGCCAGGGGCAGCACTGGACCAGCTCAGACACCGTGTTTTGCACACCCCCTCACACCCCAACCTGGCACCAGTTTCAGCTGCCACACAAGTGAGGCAGATTGTCTGGAGAGTGAGGGAAAACACACGCAGAGACAGAGCCTGTGTCTCTCCGGGTACCAGCACAAGGGCAGAGGTCTGCCAAGCACCCGAGCTGGGCCAGGAACCGTGGCAGATCCCCAGCCTGGCTGGCTGCTCAGGACCTGCAGTCAGGGCACGTGCTTGATCACAAGGCTCCCGCAGGGGAGTCTGCAAGATCCTCACACAACAAACTAAGGAGTTCAGGAAATGCTCCAAACTCATCAGATGGCAGACGAGGACAGCCAAGCAGATTTCTCTCTCTTGAGAGAGGTTTGGTATCTGATGAGACAATCCAGGGCAAGAATAGCAGTTCAGTGTTAGTTTAACAAGGAGTAGTAGGTGAAGATGAATAGCATTTCCTTGGAGACACTGTATGTATGTATGTATGTTTCCTTTATGTACCAAACCTATCAAAGATGCACTGTTTACTTTGGGATGGGTGCTTTGCTTGAAATATATTAAGAACATGCTTGATAATTAGACCTTGATTTATGCTTACCTGAAAGCTCGTTAATAGAGCAGTTTGATTGTTAGAATTTTGTTCAGTCACACAGCAGGTACAAATTCAGGGATGGAATTTTCAGATGAAAGCATACACACATCCAAACCCCAGAAAAACATGCTTGACTTGGAGCAGTGTCCATGTCCCAAGTCCCTGCTCTCTGCACATGTAGCTCAGAGTTGTAAGAGCATTTGCCATTTGAGCTTACAGCTGACCCAAGCATTCCTCTGACCTGCCCTTCAATGCCAGAAGGTGCCAGCCCTGCCCTTGCTTGGCTCCTTGGTGTGAGTGACCCCTGTCAGCCTTTGAAGTCAGTAACATATTTACCAGGCAGGTTTCTGCTGGGGCTTTACTCCCTGGGCCACTTCAGGGCTGGCAAAAAGGACTCAGCACATCACCAGGACATCACATCAGCTCCAGGACTCAGGAGCACATCACCAGGAGCAGGGAAGCAGTAAGCAAGGGCCTGTTCTTTCTGCAGGGAGCTGGGTGTCAGATAAGCTGTGTGAAACCTCACCCTCACTGAGCAATTCTTTCAGTGAAACAACCTGTGAGGCAAACCAGAGTCCTGGAAGACCTTGTCCTATCAATGTGCTACATATATTCCACTCTACACACACCCACACCCCTGTCTCTAATTGCTCAGGTGAGGAGGTGCCAGGGGATGTAAGAATAAAATACACAACAAATTAATCCTCTTCTTTTAATTAAATGAAATTCAGACATCACCCTAGGTCAAAGTGAACTCTGGAAATTTTTACCCTAAAACCAGAGCAGTATCAAGAGGTTCAGTTATCCATGCTTCTACTGGAAATGTTACTGCAAGCAGAAAGGCAGTTTTATTTAGCAAGTGAAGACAGGGACATGCTGTCAGTGGTTTAATAGCTTTTCCGTTTAAAAAAAGATAGAAAACTTACTGTGGAATTGAATCTCCAACACGAACAAAAAGTTTAATAAACCTTCCAAAATGTGTAAGAAAGGAAAAGCCTTTTCTCTGAGGCTGAAGAGCAGCAGCTAAAGAAACCTGTGTGGAATTGATGGACATCAGAGCCCCTTGGCACCATCACGTAGTCCAGACTTGCTGACAACACATTCACCTTCTGTAGCACCATCTGCCATGGGCTTTGGTCATTTTACCACATAACTCTTCCCAGGACAAGTTTTCTGCTACTAACGAGGAGGCATCCAGCACCACCCCAACGAAATTCTGACAGCATCCCAATTACACTGAAAAAAGGATCCAATCACAGATTTTTGCCCAGAGATGTAAGACTTTGTCAGCTAATCTGCCTGGCCAGGCAGAAGAAAGCTGTCCAGGCTGTTCTGAATTCTGAGGCTATACACTAACTGATCTCCATGTGCCAACTTGAGAAATTTGGGAGAATGAGGAGAATCAATTTGTGACTTGCACTTAAATTCTAGCTGCTGATACAGAGGACTGTGACAGTATTTTCCATTAATGATTTTCTTGTACTATACAGTGAAAAGGAAGATGAGCCTAATTAAACATTTTGAGCATCACTATATTAACACACTTTTACAGTGCCCAGATTCTGAGATTTCAAACTGGAGCACAGGGATTTTTGAGCATGGTGCTGCATGCAGGAGTAGGTAACACCCCTTTGCAAATGCTCTCTGGCACATGTGACTAACGGAAGGTGACAAAATATTGAGTAACTGCTGGAAAGATAGGTTGTTCGAGCTGTGTTTGCAAACCTGCTGGGCCAGCTCTGGTAAGTGGAGCTGTGTAGTACAGCTGCACACAGCCCACCAGCTCCAGGTAGGACTAGTCCAGGATGCACCATGACTCCCTAGGATGTTCCTAGTTCCCATGGGAGACAAAACCTGACCGTTCATTCTCCACGAAGTCCTAGATCAGGTGGGTTAGTGCCTTTATTAGGGAGGAGAAAAGTGCTTTCTGACTTCCAGATTCTCAGCTAGCTAGAGCCCTGAGTGGTAGAGAGTCTACACCACTCCTTTCCCTCAGACAGGCTCCCCAGACAAAAAAGCCATAGTTGGAAAATGCAGAAATCTCTATCAAGGAGCATCTAGGAAATAGTTCCAGATGGGTTAGTACAGCAGCAGCAATACAGGCATCCATGGAGCTTAGGATAAAACTGACACCTACAGCTATGAAAGACTGGATCTTTTTGTGCATCTGTTATAGACCAAAGACAAACTTAACAGACATCTAAAAACAGCTATGTGTAACTGGCATCCAAAACTAACAACGCTGAAAATATTTTCTTTGCAGTAGTCAACATCTACACGGATCTCAGCTGGAAATGAAAGCTTTTGCTTGACTGACTAAAGAAAACAACTGTCAAAAAAAGGGATTTTTTTTCCTTTTGCTAGGTAACAAAACAGATACCTCCCACACCAAAAGCTCCAATTCCTAAGAAATAATATAAAACAAATAAGAATGCCAGAACAAAAGAAACCTCCACATATCATTAATCAGCAGTGAAGGGCAGAAGAGTAGTGCTGATGTCAATGAGAAGGCACTTGGGCTCAGAACATTCCTCTGCTGGAAACTTCCAAAAGTTGAGGCATCCTTTTTAAAACATCCAGATTTGCCTCATTATCATCTTGTACCTGTAAATGAGACTGATTTGGTGAGGACACAATATTATTCCAGGATCAGCAGTAAGGATGACACATTCACAGAAACATCCACCTAATTCCAAGAATGGACTTGATATTTAACTGTATATGAAACAGTTGTGTGCTGATACAGAGTTGCAGTGATTGCTCCTTACACACAGCGGACCCACGAGTGCCCTGAGGCACCACAGCAGTGATGCTCAGGGTACATCAATCCTTCCTTCCTTCCTTGCAGCAGAATACACAGTACTGGCCACCGCAGCCAAACTCACAGCAACAAAGGGCTCTGCACTGCTAAGTCCCCAGGCTGACATCACAGGCAAGGTGACACTGGAATAAAAGGGTGACAGTAAGATATGGCCTTTTTTGACCCACTGACTTAGGAAGCATGGCACAACTACCCAGTATTTTCTCATGTTTCTCTGGGGATAGTCCTGCAATGAGGCTGCTTCAAAAAAAAAAAAAGGATATTTTTAAAATTCTTCCTGGCCTCGATTATACACTCTGAATATATTTTTAATTGCAACAGTAAAGACAGCACCAGTATCCGTCAAAAGATAAGATGCTCCTACCAAAAGAGATGCAATCAATAAAATGAGTCTGAAAAGAAAACTGCATCGCTACAGAAAAACAGTGTAGGCAGGGAAAGTTGATGCAAATTCAGCAGTTGACCACAGCACCCTCAGATCAGGGTCAGTGAAAAGAATACACTCACCTGCAGAATTATTAGAGTGCCTTAACAATAAAGTAAAAATAGGAATTCCTGGGATCAGTCATATAATTTTATAATCATATTAAGCTGCTCCTGCTGCAGTTGTTGAGCATGCCATGACATCTGATAAAGTTCTACCCCAATGGCACTGCTTGCAGTATGACTGTACCAGCTCAGATAATCTCCTCAGTCATCCTAAAGGCTGTTTCTCTATTACACTAAGTAGTTGCTTAGCAAATGCATAAGAAGAAAATCAAGAGCAATATATGCAGCAACAGTTCTTTTCTCAGTTTCTCATCACTTTTTCTTGACCACCTCTATTAAGTAATTAATACAGAAAACACATCCCATAGCTCCAATCAATACCTTCTGAACACCTGCCTAGGAAAAATACAAGGTTTGATCCAGGGGAATTTCACTTGATCTGACTTACAGGTGTAGAGCAATTCAACAAAGTCCTTCTAATTAACCAGTGTGAAGGACAGTATCAGTTTCAGGAGGGATAATTAATGAAAAGCTGGTAATCTAGTAATAGGTCTCAGCGCACCTGCTCATTTTTGTCCAGCTTCAGATACAAGATTTGATAGAGAGAAGAAAAATCAGTGTTTTTCCCCCAAGCTTAGAGAATGCTGGCTTTGGCACATCACTACCGAAGCTGAAGAGGGTCTCCAGATCACATGGTAAGGCCAGGATTGTATTTGCATCTTAGTGAAGCCATTTTGAAGGACCTTAACCTAACCTACTCTTTGGTTAGTGCCGACTCTAAAGCAGCACCTGCAATCCTCTTCCCCAACTTGTCTAATACTAGTTGCAGTTTGGCAGGCTGTCCCTCCCCAGATAACAGCTCCAGGTCGTGGGTGGGTGTGGTGAATGGGAAGGAAAGCTATTGCATGGTGTGCAAATACAGAACCCAGCAAGGTGAGGACATGTCACCAGATGGTGACAAAGCAGCCAACTTTATTGCAGAGTTAGGGAGGGCATCATCTGAAGGAAGAGCATGTCTCTGTGCGATGGGCATTTATGCAGGTGGTTTGAGGGGGTTAAAGCAGCACATTAATCCTTGGGACTCCCAAATTATCTGTGAACATTTGTGCTTTATGAAAGTTTTCAAGTGATAAACAGACTAGCATTTTTTAGGCTGGAAAGGATACTCTTCTGCAAAACTGCAAGATCAACAGGTAGTAGTCAAACTTAAGAAAACTAATTCAAAACAGAGATGTAAAAAACATTATGCAAAGTAATTTTCTACTAACAAAATTAACTTCTGAAGCTCATTGATACAGGATGTTATAGAGGGCAATGTAACAAGCAAAAGGAAACAAAAAAAGCTCATGGAATACAGACCCAGCATATCTATTAAGATAGAAGCCATCTTTGTCTCAGCAAGTAACAAAACAGCAAAAACACCAAAACTAAGGGCAGCCACTGGTGAGAGACCCCTTGTACACCCATGCACTTCACATGCACTCTCCCTACACTTGGGCAACTTCCAAAAATAGGATGCAAGGCAAATATGAAAATCTCATGAAGAATTTTGTCACTCAGCCTTGAGTCTCTAAAAATGCAGAAACAATGTATGTTCCAATTAATTCATTCAAGATTACTCCCATTTTCTGAGAAAAATCAAACATTTGAATGATATGAAACACAACAGAACATACTGGGTTAAAAAGTGAGGAAAAATTACAAGTTCATCTGTCCCAACTTCCCATTGTTGTTGCTAGTTAGGTATTTCAACTTGCTCCATTAGCAATGTTTTGTTATGTCTGAGCATTCAGCTTCCACTGATGAAAACCTAATTTTAAAAATCAGTCCAAGCTCACTCAACACAAAAATCGAGTACCATTTCTGGTGCTGAAAGTATTTTTTAGGAAAA
>VYZR01077624.1:4308-34062 GCA_013400675.1 Oxylabes madagascariensis | reverse complement strand
TTTATCCTTATTACTCTGATTCTAGCCCAAGGCCTGCCAGACCTTCCCTCTTTTGGAAGAGCCAAAGGAGGTGAAGTTACACCAAAAATTCTTTGAGAGTAAGAAAGCAGAGATGGAACAACATATTTCCCGCCTTGTGATCAAGGTGAGTAGAAATGCTTAAACATATTTTGCACTGATGTACAATTTGAATTATGCTAAGTGAATCTGTCCCCCAAAACAGGAGAGATAGGAAACCACAACTCTGGTCTGCCCTTTTCTTTCTCACTTACTGCAGTGCAGGCAGGAAGGTTCCCCCTGATCACCTCCTCCTTTCTGCACTGAGGCTTTCCCTCATGCCACACAACTACCGAGGGTTTTTCACCCTTGTGGTTGTCTGTCATTAAAATGACAAACATTATTAAAAGTTGTGTGTTAAATAATTTTCTTCAGTGAACTGACTAGAACTAGAGGCCAGTGGCGATGGATGGTAGAGCAGCTCCCTCTAGCCAAAATTACAGCACTGGGCATTCTCAAGCCACTGGAAATGCCAGCAAACTCTAACATGAAGCATTATGGGAAGCTAATGAAAACAATTAGTTATTTAGCACAACAGCATTAAATGTAGTTTAGATTAAGGTATTTCCCCTTTTCAGCATCAAAAGAGATGCACAGATGACCTAGATCAGGATCTTTCTGACAAAAGTCGGGTCCATTTTATTGATGAGAAGTGCTTTAACCTGAGGAACACATTGGACAGCATCAACTTTTATTCTGGAGTGGAAAAGGCAGCAGAGACTGAGTGGCTACTGTAGCCTTCCCTTTGCGTCCTCCGTGCTGTGGGAGAAGCCTGGTTGAGCACAGGCCCTTCCCGGACATCTGCGAATGATGTAGAAGTGGCTTCTCTGTCCCAGGGCTCTGCTGTGCTCAGTGTGAGAGCCTTCCCCCATCAGTTATTCCCTGCCTGCTCCCAGGGCTGCGCACGGAGCTGGGTTTCTCAGAGACCCCTGTGCTGGGCTGTGCTGTGCTGTGCTGTGCTGTGCTGTGCTGGGCTGGGCTGGGCTGTGCTGTGCTGTGCTGGGCTGGGCTGTGCTGTGCTGGGCTGTGCTGTGCTGTGCTGTGCTGTGCTGTGCTGGGCTGTGCTGTGCTGTGCTGTGCTGGCTCCTCACCCTCCAGCTCCACTGCACAGTGTCCCCTCTGGTTTTGATTTACGGTGTTCTGTGCCTTTCAGGTTACAAACCCACATCAAATCAAATCAAAATCCAGTGGAGGGGCAGGTAAGAGCAATGCAGCAAACAGCACAGCAGTGTCTGCCACAGGCTGCATGTACTGTCTGTAAGAGAGCTTGGGTTGTTGGGACCTTGGTGCATTTGGCACAGCCTTAACGTTACAGACTGACAGAAAATGACTGAACTAAAATGCCCCATTTGTATGCAGTTTTTAAACTTGATTAGCGTTGGCCTCGTCAATGCAGGAGCGGTAGCAGCAGCAGAGCAGTTTACAATAGAGGGCAGTGTCTCTGTGCTAACGCCTTGTCATTCCCCTATCACTAACACAGCAGGACTCCAGTGGTGAATGTACTTCACAATCTCAAATGATAGCGACTCTGTCTTGTTGGAAGGAAGAAAAAATAATCGGTATTATTTGTTTACTTATGTTCTGTTTTTCATTAAAAGATCACCTCATTCACTACTGAAACGAGGGCATATCCGAAGGAAACTTGGCAGGCATTCTGCTGACTCTAGTACCACTACCTACTTTTAGGATTAGCAATGAATGAAATTATTCTTGTCAGCTCTAGTAAAAAGCAGATTCATGTGGATAAGTTTTGCAGACCTTTTCCTTTCTCACCATCCATTATCCAAAAAAATGACATTTTTCATTAAAGTTTTCCTGAAACCATTTGGCAGGCTGAGACATACCTGCAGCACTCAGGAGCAGAGCAAGTGCTTTCTGCTTCAACAGACCCAGATCGATAAATTACAGTCTGAAAAAGCAATGTAAAAGAACAGATTAAGCACTAAGTATTTCAGATAGTCAAGATGGAAACCTACTTAGAAATTTAATTTTCTGATGAGAAAATGAATATAATCCATCAGATCATAGAGAAGGGGAAAGAATTCCTACCCCAAATACCCTGCAGAAAACAGACTGAGATTGTCTGGCTCAGCAGCTGTGAGCAGTGCCAGCTCAGGCTCAGTACACTAATTTATACACTTCACTTTCGTATCAGGCTGGTTACCTGAAGCTTTTTAGGGCAGCTGCCTAAATAAGTGTGCAGCACTAAGGAATTCCAAATCACTTAGGAAGGTCAGTACTTCAGTTTGGAGACAGGAATACCCTAAAAAAAACTGAAAAAAAGGCTACTGAGAAAACACCACTGAAAAAAACAAAATTAAACTTTTCTTTTTGCATCCTTTAATATTTATTCTCAGTGTTCAATTAAAATCTAGAGTAAATGTGAAACTCAAAAAATAGTGACTTATCCCTGCAAAGTTAATGTGCAGGCCTAATTCTTAGCATAAAGTTTTGTGTGGAGAAAGAAGACTAAATGCAGGCAGATATTTGTCTCAGCCTTTCAATTTGTTGAGTAAAACACATGTACTTTTCATAGAGTACATTAAACACTTGGGTGAAGAGAGGGGTGATCTAGCAGGCAAAGTAAGGATTAAAGAAATGGTGAATTTAAGTGCAAAGACAGTAGCTTACACCACACCAGCAGTTTTGAAGCCAGGGGCTTAGGCTGCAAGTTATTTGAAATCCCTGATGAATGCTTCAGCTCCTGCATCATGGACTAAATTCAGCGGAGACAAGATCAGATGCTCTCAACATGCAGGGGCCAACTCTGTCACACTCTGCAAGGATGCAGACTTGGACAGGAGTGCACAGCAGAGGAGAGATGGAATCATTTCATCTGCATTCACTTGAGCTTTAATAATCGTGTTGCCGAAGTAGCAGATGCAAAGAACAAACTCCAAAGACAACTGAGGTAAGATTCACTAAAAGTTGGCTGCTGCATGTTATATTATTATACCCAAAGGGCATGGAAATGTTCTGTAGCACTTCCATACTTCCTGAAAAAGCACCTCCTCATGAGGTACATCTGTATTCCCTTCCTTGGAACTGCCTGTGCCTCACACCCGGCCTGAGAGGAGCCTGCTCACAGACAGATGTCAGGGTTTTACAAGGAACCTCACAGCATCTGCCCAGAATCACACACTGATTATGTTCATTTGCAACTCACATGTTTAAACTGGAGAAAGATATCTTAGAAGGTATTTTTTTCTATTTTACGTTAATTGATGATACTCCCTGGCTATTTCCTGATGTAGAAATAGTACATTAATTTATTTTTTCTTAAATAGTGAACAAACTTTGGAAAGTGTGCAATTAAAGAGGCCCATAAACAGCACATTTATCTATTTTAGAGGAAGAAGATGAGTAAGCTTTTGCACTTTCATTTTGCAGCAGCCAGGGAAGAGCCCTAAATCAACTAAAATTTAGAAGTATTTACGTACAGGATGTCATTAGTCTATCCTGACACCTAAGTTCCAAGTTTTCCTTGCCTTTTGATAAATACATTTCCATATCTTTAGCCTGAATGTTGGCCTGGTTCTGGTCAGAAATAGTCTGATATTTCAAAATGGGTCACAGTGAACTTTTCAAACATCTGTTCTGCCTTTGTCTTCCTATTTACAAAGCAGAAATGGCACAGAAGAAGATAGACCTGTATTAATCTCTGTCTGTATTGCCTCTGCAGTAAGTTTTCACTAAAATAAGTCATGTGTTGGAAGTATATTAATTGAATTTTGAAACATATATTCTGAAGTTAACCTGAAATTAACCTGAAGTTAACCTTCGTACCGACAGATAAAATTTTGTTAAGCAGCAAGACTCATCTGCTACTTTCATACAGCTCCACTCAGAGTTCTATAAGTTTTTCCATTAAGATTCTTCCCCTTACAGAGTAGCCTCACGTTCACTCNTAAAATAAGTCATGTGTTGGAAGTATATTAATTGAATTTTGAAACATATATTCTGAAGTTAACCTGAAATTAACCTGAAGTTAACCTTCGTACCGACAGATAAAATTTTGTTAAGCAGCAAGACTCATCTGCTACTTTCATACAGCTCCACTCAGAGTTCTATAAGTTTTTCCATTAAGATTCTTCCCCTTACAGAGTAGCCTCACGTTCACTCTTTTTTTTTTTAATGCACATTTGGAAACAATAGAGTTTTCCTGCAATTCTATTTGTCATAAGTAGTTTAAGATGTTTTCAGATTATTTTTAGGGACTCTTAGCAAAGTTCAAACTAACCAGCTAAACATGTGTAAGCTCACAGCACATAAATACATTTTCTTTTTCTTTCCCTCCCCTGTCTACAAAGCTGAAAAGATGTATTTTTTTGTGTACTTTAGCTTGTATATGGTCTGGCCAGCTACAGCACTTTATGCCCGAATTGGCTATACATCTAAGTTTCTCATGATTTAAATGTATGAACATTTGCATCACATTTTCCATTGGTGTTTTCTATTGTTTTTAAGTGCCCCTTTATAAAATGATTTCTGGCTGGAGGGAGCACGAGTGTATTGTGAGATATTGACACACAAGCAGGAATTTTGTAATGGAGTCCAGCGGACACTATGACATAACTGCTGACAACTGGATTAGAATACAAAAACAGTAGCGATATCCCTATACTGTTACACCATTAAATGGCAATAATAAACTACCTGGAGAAACTTGAGTATTGTATTTGTGTAAAGAATAATTTGTTTGTATTGTATACATGGATCAAAAACATCAGAGAAGAACGAAGTCTATTGCGGCTCTTTCTGCTGGGTTCCTGGGTAGCACATACATAGCAGAGACACTTCACTCATCACAAACTCCACAGTAATAGAGTTACATCAGAATTACAAAATGCTAGAGTGGAAGCAAACAGCTTATGCTGGTGAGGAGGAATTCAGGCTGGTCAGCGTTGTCAAAAAAAAAAAAAATGAAAATGCAATAGGTTCACTGAGCAAAAACACTGCTGGTTAAGCTCAGGGTAAAGTTACATGGGAGAAGTCCTGGTCATTCTCTTGCTCCTAACTATACATCAGAGGAACAAGAGGAAGCAGAAGGCAAGTGAGGGCAGAAGTGAGGGTGGATGAGTGCCCATTTAACAGGTATCCATCAGCAAGCATCATGGATGCATCACCTTTCTTCTTTCTCCAGTCTGTAATAATTGGAGAAAAAAGTGTTGCTAGGATTGCTTCAACAGGACAGCCATTGGATTAGCTCTTAAATTCTACCCCAGTTCTGTTCTTCCACTGGGAAGTGATTATAGTCAAGGCAGCTACTACAGCTCCTGTTCCCTTGTCCTCTAATAGCAATTAGACAAAGGGTGCCACAGGTTCAGGTTTTGTATTTAAAAAATATCAATCTTTCAAAGAGTGTTCTTGCACTGACTTCTCAAACAATGAATGCCACTGTCAAAGACATCCTTCTTTCTGACAAATTATTTTCCTAGCTAAGAAGGCTAGCTCCATAAAACAAGAGGAAAATTAACATAGTAATGATTGGCTATCTTGGAAGCAAAAAAGCCTGTTATTTTAATGAGATCTAGAGCCCATTTTGGAATGAAAAATACTTTTCTGATTTGTGAAACAGCAAAATCTTTTCCAGATCAAAGAAAACCAACCAAAACCCAACCCCAAAACAACATGCAGGGACCCTCCTGCAACCATTTGTTTCTAAAATCAGTACCGTGAAAAAGGAAAGAATCAAAAACTACAGAAAAGAGTAAACAGTGTGAATATGGTGTTGATCTAAAAATGATCCCATTTTGAAATGGCACATTTTCTTCTGTTTATATCCCTTGCACATAAAAGTCTATGATTAATTTATCTTACTTGATTCTGGCCTTAATCTTGGTCATAACAATGTGAGGTTCATCCCGAGTTTGGATGGTGGAACCCTGGAAATTGAGGTGCTGGAGGCAGAAGCCTAGAAGCCCTAGTAGGTATTTGGCAAAGGTTAGGTCACAAACCCAAAAAAGCATTACAGCTCCTCTGCATTTCATCATCACTGGGCTCAGAGCATGTGATCTCTTGGGGATGCAAACACTCTCAGGAGTTTAATCACAGCCTGGGACTCTGCTCAGACCCAGAGCTGCTCTGGGGCACATCCTTAGACTGGTGACCAGAAAACAGTGTGTGCACAAGTCAGTGTAGAAGAGGGTGGTGGTACATTGCCATCAACATGTCCCAAGAAACACTCAGTTTATGCCAAAAGATGTTGTGATAAATGTATTTTAGATTGGGTGTAAAAGTACACAAATCTTTAGGAATAGAAGGAAAACTTTTAATCGTGGTGCCAGCCCTCACTGATAGGTTTGCATCTGCTTTCCACAAAGTTAATATTAGCATAAATAGTTACCTTGGCTTCAGTGTCCTGGAGTACCAATAGGCCAGGACATTTATGGACATGAGCTCTGGGAATCAGTCAGTGCAGGCAGCAAGTGACATGTTTACCTGGTCCAGTATTGGTGCCATGTCTAAACAGAGGATTATCCCTTCCAGCTCCAACACCTGTCCTGTGCTCAGCGCTGTTCCCATCCCAGCACCACCCTTCCTGCAGGCCTTGCTGTTCCAAGCCTGGGAGCACAGGGATCAGAAAGATGCTAGAAAAACATGTACATATTAAATAAAATCATGAAAAAATAACCATCCACTTCAATAAACAAGTCATCAGCATTCTGAGTATTTCCACTCAGCTCAATGAGAATGCTTTTAGCAAGAGCTTCATTGTGTTGGGGATTTTTTATTACTGGGGTGTGAAAAGGCAATTTATTATATCAATATAGGAGGGAATTTGACTCTTACTTTCTTTTTTTGCCTATATTTTTACTCTCTATCAGAAGAGACAGTATTTTGTTTTAGTAGCTTACTCCTCAGAATGTGTCTATGACATGACAGTAAAACCAGTCATATTAAAATTAATTTCAGATTCCAGATCTGCATTATGCTTGCAATCTAAATATTGCAAGTTATCACAGTACTTAGAAATAATGTGGCATATATCCTAAAATTAATTGTGAAATCAGTCATGAGTACACTATTTATTCCATTAAGTATAATATCAACGAATGTTAAATTTTACAAAATAATTTAGGCAAAATAGGGAAACATGGGTGGAAAATATTTAGCAAAACTGACTGAGAAGCAAAATATTAAAGGAATTTAAAAATTAGAAGGCACAAATATGCTCCTCCCACCACATTACCTGGCTGCTGCCTTTTTACATTCAGATAATAAACAGTGAGCCGACCTCAGAACCAACAAGGAGACAAAGCCAGGCTGCAGCATTTTAGAAGTGCTTATGTTGTACATAAGCCTACCCCGAGTACATGATGAAACCTGAGTGACTGCTCTCAGTCTAACTGCATCCAGCCACCAAAAATCCCAGCCTGGTGGAACGAGAGAGCAGCAGGAGCAGTTTTCTCCATGCTCCCAGGAACGCTGCAGCACAAAACTTTCCTCATGTCCTGGAAGGGAAAGTTTCCAGCGGGGCAGCTGCTGGGCCAGTGCCTCCCCACGCTCCCGCAGGAACATGCTGCTCAGCAGTGGTTGTGTTTGTTCCCTGCCTCTGGAGGTCATCCAGAAATGACGTGGGCTGGTGCAATGCTGTCTGGTGATCCTCCCCACCAATCCCTTCTGTACAGCAGATTATCTAAACCGCTTCAGCCAATGTGTGGTCAGAGTGAGTAATCGAAAACGGTTTGAACAAAGCTTCTGTGAGGCATTGGAGGTGGTTCCCCTGAGGCCATTTTTCTTTGTATGTCTTAAATGTCAGTGCTTTTTTTTTAAAAAATAAAAATTCAAGAACACGCGATGAACCTAACCCACATCCACTTACATGCAGCCAGGCAAGGCTTAAAAAGGGGTGCATCTTCACATGTTTCAATTTGGAGTTCACAGCCAGACCTAAACAATATTTTTTAGTGAGTGAATGAATGAGGAGTTTGCTCTGTAACACTAACCAGTTTCCTTGGTTGTATATAATGTGCTTACAGACATTTTCTTGCAGAAAACATTAATTTCATCCTCTTCTCTAACTTCACTAGAAATAATTCAGTGTGAGAGAGCCTGTAACCTATCTACATTCCCCAAATCAATTAAATTCATAGACTCATGATCACAGGCCAGGCAGTATCAGCATGGTGACTGCATTACACACTTACCATAACACAGGCACGTGTGTGACCTGCGGCATCGCTCTGGGAGTTGGTTTCAGTGTCCTGGTTCATTGCTAACCAAGTGCCCTGGACTGTTTTAATTGCACTGTTTCATTGTTGGATTTGCTTCATGAAGATGAATCACCATTTCCAGCTGTTGCCCAAGAGAGAAAGTGTTACTACCAATACAGACTGAACCACAAAGGTCCTACCCGGAATCTGAACCACGAGAAGTCTTCTGTTCCTCTAGAAGTAGAAAACAGATAACCCATTCAATACTTTCTGCAACTGAGACATAACTGTGCCCAGTTCTTACTTGGCTGAGAAATGTGCTGCTTTGTTTCATTGTTTTTACTTTGAATTAGACTTTTTTATAGGAAAGAAATGAATGTATTTACATTGTGCTCCCGGTTTTAAGTAGCATTAATGTAAGAGGCCAACATCCTCACAAGTCCCCACAACAGCTCCACAGCAGAGCAGGCTTTGGCTCCTTTGCAAGCATCAAGGCATAGCATGGGAAACACGGCTGTGCTGACAGGGGGTGTAACACAAACACAGGAAAGGAGGACCCTGCCGAGCAGTGGTGACCTCTGAAAGCACTGGGGATTCTTTGCCTCACAGCCTCAGTACATCCCCACAGGCTGCTGCCTTTGCTTAGCAATGAAAGGGGACAGTGGGAGCAGCGGGTAGGACTGACAGGCTTGTAAATCTCTCCCTGACACACAGCGACTCACCAGTGCTGTCTGGGAGCTGGACCCCACCTTTGCAATGCACAGGTGAACACACAATATTAAATAATGAAGTCCTGACAACAGCACAGGTTACTCAAACTCTGCTTCTGAGCAGCAGAAGACCCCAGTCCTTGGTGTTCTCAGGGAAAAGGAAGGATGTGGGCTTGGCATATAATCAATATTTTATGTCATTAAGTCTCTTTCTGTAACCAGTAATATTGTAGACAAGATATAAAACAGTTTTTCCAACAATGCTCTTTTATCATAAGCAGTTCCTCTGCAAAGCAATTAGCTACCAAACTGCACTAAATTATCAACATAAATATTTCCTCTAAATCACAGTTAGCTTACAGTGATTTTCTGATTAAGAAGGAACTACTACAGAATTAAATTATAAGGAGAAATTTACTGCTATTATCTTCACTTTCTTCCATTCTGGGTTCTCTCCATATCACACCAGATTTCTTTCCCTGCAGTCTATAATCAGGAAAGGCTTCTTTTTGGGCGAAGGCTCTCTCAAGCATCTCAGTGAGAACCTACCCTGGACACAAAGGGCTCAGTACAGGGTGGAAATGTGGCTTCAAATGTTCAGTCACGTTCACAGACTGCCACTCCAGGGCCCAAGGTGATTCATCTACTGCAAAACTGCTTTGCTGTAAGGGCTGAGTGGGTCTGGACAGTGTTAGGCAGGAGATCTATCCCACTGCTCCTCTCTACAGTGTCTACAAGCCTGTAAGGGTTTGGACTGGGATGCAGGCTCCTGGCATTCTTAACTCTTTGGGTTTTGTCTATAAATAATCTTTCAGCAGCAGGAACTAGTTCAATTTTCAAACGACACACACATCATTAGCAAATCTGGTACAACAGTGTGTAGACAAGATCTAAATAGCAGCATAATTTAAATCACATGATGCCATTTTTAGTGGTTGTTGAAATTCAAGTTGCATTGATTTTAGTAGACTGGCTGAGAAACGACATTAGTTCAATTTGACCTCTTCCACTCTAAAGCTACCTGCAGGAAAAGCTTGAATGGGTTCACCACACTGGCTGTAATGCATCCTGATCAGTGAGGGTAACATAATAATCAATAGGCTAGGAAATATAAACATTTTTCCCCTTCTTCTGGAGCATTCACTTAGCAGCTACATTTACTGTGGGAGAAGGTAATTTGTCACTTCTGGTACCACTACACAATCAATGAGGTAGGCAAGTTAGCCAGTATAATCATTTTATTTTAAAAACTCCAACAAACAGAACAAAACAAGATGGCCTTAAATATTAATACACAACTATAGTTTTATACTCACTCTGAGTTTTGTTTTCCATGTCCTCCCTGAAGATCTCTTCCACAAAACTGATATTGATATGAGTCTGGTCATCAGGATTTCGTATATACAAAATATCAAACATGTTTTAATTGGGATAAAAAATGCAGAGTGTTACTTATCCCTTCTTCTTCCCACAATTTCCAGTCATGTTGTTGATGTTCTAAAGGGTCCTGTCTTAAAAAAAAAAAAGAAACTTCATTTGAAGTCACTGGAACATTAGAATGTCTCTGAATTTTTCTTCAGGTGGAGTGAAAGGACATTAATATGACATACTTAAAACTCAGAAGTACCTGGGGGTTCTGAGTCAGTCTAACTCCTGCCAGCTCCTAGGTTATGTAAGAGCTTCATAAAATGTCCCCCAGATACTCAGAAGTATTTTGGGCTTAACCTATATGCAAGTTTTCTGTCAGTCTAATATGATTTCTAATATTTTAACCTAAATGTTTATATAAGTGCAGTGTTTACTAGAAGGAGTTATATTGACAGATAATTAGCATATCCTGTCCTTCCTGAAATGCATATGAATTTTGCTCTATTACAGCTCCCTAATCCAGACCAGCTTCTGTGGGATGCTTTCGATGATCCAAATCCTGAATGCTGTGTTCATCATATCTCCAATTAGAATTGTAATCCTGACAGAGTATTTGAATTTGGACACTTTTTTCCTTTCAGAATTTTTGGTTGAGCTCACAGCTTAAAATGTATTTTCTTAGAGATAAAGTTCTGACAAAGTAAAACCATTTGCTACTTCACTTTCTAGGGACTTTTCTCTTTTAAATAATTTATTTCTCTCATGGTTTAAAGGAAGAAGAATCCAGCCTTATAGCTCGGCTGCAATAGAGAAGGAAAATATCAAATGAACCACTTCTTTGTAACATGTAAATGTTATCTGAGTTGCTGTTTATTTTAAAGGAAGTGCTGATGTTGGCACTTGTTCCCTGTGTGTGCTGCCAGCTTTATAGTTGAAGGCATTAGACAGAAAACAAATTAATAAAGTCTAGTTTTTCTGTAGTTAAACAACTGTGACTGTCCCAAAATCAGTTAAAAGTGGTTTCTGGAAAAATCAATCTTTCTTACAGTCCATGGTGCATGGAGAAATTAACAGAAGCACAGTTCTGTCAGTATGAAGAGTCTACCAGCTCATGACTATGCAAGAGGATTTGCCACATCTCCACTGATAAACTGCTGGAAGCACTGTGGCCAATATCCGCTCTTGATTTCAGAGCTCCGTATTCAGGGGAGTTTCTGACAAGTGATTCTGGTTAGCAATCAGATAATTGTTTATTATGTTTCTGTGCCAAATCTAGACTCTTCAGCACATCCTGCCCCACAAGTTTAAGCTATCATGAACTACACCAACACTGGCTGGCACCAACCAGCCATGATGCTCCTACAGAGGCTGCACAAGTGAGCGGCTGCAAGTGAAGATAGCAAGGAGATCTGTCAAAGCAGAGTGGCTTAATCCAGCCTTGAAGTCAGCACAAGTGAGAAATCCTCACTTCTCACAGATGCTCTGAAAGTTTGGCAGAGGTTTCATATTGACTCAGTCCAAGCCAGCTGTACAAACCCGGCCTGAAAGTGTGACCTGTCTGCTTTAAAAACAGAAATGTGGTGAGGGTCTGCTGAAGTTACATGAGTAACCTGGCCCCTTTCCTCAGGCCACCGAAGTTGATGCTCTAATTAACATCACAGAGCGTTTAAAGAGATGTTTGCAAGAAGCTCTGATACTCTGCAGCTGCTGATCCTCCCCAAATCAATGCTGGGAGATGATTCCTGGGAAGGCAAACTCCCTCTTCATGGACAAGAAGTGTCAATGTGTGCAAAGTCTTCCCCAGCACCCCATGGCTCACCAGCTACACTTGAACACTAACCTTTGATACCTCATGCTATAAAATTGCAAAAGTTGCAAATGTTTCCTGATGGAGATAATTAATTACTCTGTTTTCTCAAATAAGTCCTATAAACTGCTGAAAATTAACATCAAGCTTCTTTCCCTTAAATAACCTCATATTATCAGCTGTAGATGCAACTAATTAAAAAATAATTAGTAGAATTATTTTAAGAGAATAAGAATAAGAATAAGAATAAGAATAAGAATAAGAATAAGAATAAGAATAAGAATAAGAACAGATGTTCTTGAAGTGCCCTGAAAGTCAGTTAGTCCAGACTGCTCAGCTTTCTGGTTTTCAGTGGAGCTCTACCTTGTGGGGGGGACAGGAGAAGGATGGAATGGGCTCTGAGATGTGACTTTTCTGGATGGCAGCTGAAACACATTAACAGTGCAGCAATCATAGTAAAGGATTAGAGGAAGAGCTAGTTTGTAAAGCATCCTGGCTGTTTTGGACAAAATAGAATAATGAAGTTTTACTATTATTTGTATTTCTTCCTGGATTAAGTCACTCATTTTCAGAATAAGTGGCACACCACAGTTCTGCTAATTGAGTAGTTTCCTACTACTTCAGGGTCCACTCTACGTGGCAGCCGTAGGAACACACGAAATGCATTTTGCACTGGACGGAAGCCAAATCCAAAACAATGACAGATTTGAAAGTCTCCTGAGCAAACTGGCTCTGTTCCTTATCCTTTGTTTCATGTGGGTGGTGGCTCAATCAGGCTCCCAACACAAGTGCCCTTACGGGGCAGCGGGGCTGCACGGTGTGGACCTGTCCCTGCGGCCAGCCCGGCTTCACACGCAGATCCTCCCTTCAGCTAAAACTGCACTTTCTCCTGGCTGTTGGGTCAAACCATTCACACAGCAACAAAGTTTCTCAAGATTTTAAATAATAGGAAACCATTTTGGAAAACAAAATTGGGAAGTGACATCCAGGCTTCCTTCTGGTACTCCTCCACGCTGCATCTTGGTTTTTCCCAGCACGATGCCAAGTCAGGTTGCATGTGGCTATGGAGAGGGCAGGCTGCTCCATCCAGCAATGTAATGCCATGTGGTGGCTTTTTGGTATGAAGTTTCCTGAATGTAGGGAAAGTTCCAGAAGTAACTGAGTTTAGTATTGCGATGTTTGACTGCAGAGCAATTCACGGGGTCCTGCTGATGTGTTGCTGGATACAGGAGGAGCTCTGTTTCTGCAGACTTCACCGTGGTCTGCTTTGAATTACCAGTCCTACCTTGCTGTTTCTTGCTCAGAAACACTTCACAACAAACTTCTATCACAGAACCCCCTCTGGGACGTGACTTTAGGGAGGAGTGAGGAATCTCACTGTTTTGTTTCCCAGCAGGGAAGATTGTTTCCACTGGTAACATTTTTCTCCCTCTCTATGCCTTTGTATGGAGGCAAGGGAGATTTTATCACTTGCTTCTGTTACTACCAAACTGTGGAATAAAGTACTTTATTTGCATTTCATATACTATTTTTGCAGTGTATGAAGAATAATATTTGTGTTGAGCTGTTAAATATTGACAATAGTCCCACCCTATTTATCAAATACTGACAGCTGACCAAGCAAAGGAGTAAAAATTATTTGGAAATCTGGATCTTCTCGAAGCCTTTAAATATATTTCTGGAAGTTGGAGGCTTTCCCAGTTCACACAGCTACTCTAATAGCTAGACATATTTTCTCTCTTCCTTATGCCAAGAACTCAATTAAGAAATATATAGCAGAAGGGAGGCACTTCTAAGGGACCTCACTTTTTTTTTTTTTTCCCATTCTTAACAGAAAAAAAAAAAGAAGGAAAAAAAATCTTTGTCTGAGAACAATCAAGAGTGAAGAGCTAGCCTGAATTTGAAAATCTGGGGACTTTGGGACGGAGATCGTAGGGCTGAACAATAATTCTGAACATTACAAATTCCAACTCCTTCCTGACTGTGCCTTTGTTCAGCAATGTTCCCTCCAAGATCTTGACTCTGCTTTTGGGTGGACACCTCACTTGGTACACTGTCAGTGCAAACAACACTGAAGTGTTTGCTCACAGTGGGAATTCCTACTCCGAGTGGCTGCCTAAACCCAGGGAGCCACAACAGCTTGTGCTGTTCTTGGAGAGCATCACTTGGAGTACAGGAATTCCCTGAGATTCACCTACCAGCAGCAAGAACAAGTCTTCACTAGGCACTGCAAAAACAACACTACAAAAATCATCTTCTTCCCTAAATATAACTGAACAGAAGATATGAAGTGTATTATCCTATTGAAAACAAACCTTCAGTTGAAAAAGTGCTCTTGTCTTTTATTAGTGGTACCCACACATGCAGCACATTTCAGTTTGTTGATAGCATACATCCTCTTTTAAAAGTAAATGGCTTTCTTTAGGCTATCAAAAAGGAGGAGACTTTCATGGACTTTGGCTATAAAGCTATATAAATCCCGAAAGACTACAAACAATTCACTATTTGCTCCTTAGAAGCCAAGATGGATGGATAATGCAGAAAAATCTTGTTCTGCCACTGATTTACTGAGTAAACAAATTTGCACTCAGCCTCCAGAATGCAGTTAATCCCAGCTGTGATAGGAATACGTCAAAGGAAACACATTTCTTACAATCATAAAGATGCTCACGCAGATAAACCTGAGAATCTCTTATAAAACCCCCCAAGAGAATATAACATTTTTTTCCATAGATATCTCTCCTTGTGAACCAGATCATTAATTATCGTACTCATATGGAACCACAGACATCAAGAAGCCAGATCTACTGCACTTCCATGTATAAACCCAGAAATTTAATGTGCAATTCCACAATACTTGAAAGATAAGATCTATTTTATAGCAAATAAAGTAATGTAGAAAAGACAAAACCTGTCCCTGCCTGTTTGTAACAATGAGATAATTTTAGTTCCAGACAAGCCATTTCCTAACATTATCTAAACTATAGCTCATAAAAGTTTATGGACTCTAATTCCAAATAGAGTAAGAAAACAATGGCTCTCAGTATCTTCACTAATGATAACAGCAGTTGGGTGCAATAACATTACTGATTGCAGTGAAGGCAGTTTATTTTACCCAATGTGCTAGTAGCACTTTTTTTGAAAATTTAAAATAGCAGCAAAGCAGCAGAATTTGTACAGGTGGTGTGCCCATTCAATCAATATATATGAGGGTGCTTGTAATGACAGGACTTTTCAAAGACCTTCCTCCTCCCATTTTTTAACCAGAAAATATTGCTCATTCCCTAGTATAAAAACCAAAGTGTGAGCTACTTGGAAAAATAATAATCTCTCAGAAGACCCATTTCTGATACCATATTGAGTCCAACCTTTTCAAACCCATGTCCTTGGGCTCTTTAAATTTGAATTTGCATCTAGAGACAATCTGAACTCTTACACATCCCCAATCTATGACACTACCTTTGTCTCAAAATATGAGCAAAGCTTATTTTTGTGCAGCAGAAACACACAAAAAGCCCAATGAGATCTACACTCTACATGGACATAATGTCACTATCATTAATCAGAACATGGTCTAATGATACTCTCTCTCTTAAAAATGGACAGCTTAAAACTGCAAGCCCCTAGGGCAGTTAATGACTGCAGACAGGGTGAGCTCAGGGGTAGAATTCATAGAATTTCATAGAATTACAGAATAGTCTGAGTTGGAAGGGACCCACAAGGGTAGGATGGTGAATACAACACACCCACTGACAAAAAAGGATTTTCTGGGATTTTCCCCCCCACCCATAACATCACAAGCATGAATTTAAAGCATCATGATCATGCATTTCCTAATACAACAAAACTCCTGGCAGGTCCCGGAAACAATGGCAAAGTGCATCTAAACTACACTCAGCAAAGATGAGATTTCAAATCCCTGTACCCTTGAACAGGAGACCTGTGTGTCTGATGATTGAGTTTTTAACCACAAGCAGCTCTGATAACTGCTGGTCACTGCACACAAGGGTTGTGGCACATTTTTGTTCATCATTGCAAGGGAAAGTGCACAGGCAACCCATTCTGCAGAGGAGATCAGAATTGCTATGCAGTAAAGCAGATGCAGCAGTGACAAACACAAGCAAATCAGATGACTCTGGACCTGGATTCTGACACCACAGCAGTAGTTTACAAAGTACTGTGACATTTTCAGCTTAGTTCTGCAGCCCCAAATTCTTTCAAGAAGGAGACCCATCCCAAGTGGATTACAGGCTTCTTTTTCAAATGAAGGGGCTGAAGTAAAGACACAACCAATTCCAACAATGAAAAACAAATAACCAATAACAAATAACCAATGCTTTACTGTGCAAAAAAGAATTTGAATTTACAGAGGATATAAAACAGAAAATCTTTTTTCTGATGCAAATTGCTCTGAAGTATTAAAGAATGGGAGAAATTACAGTATCACGGCATTATGATCCCACATCATGTAAGAACATGCCTGCTCAAGTCATAAAATAACTGCTGGCACTACCAGTTCAGATCTGTTCCCTGGCCTCAGGGCTGCTGCAAACCATGCTGTAAACCAAATCTTCTATTAAAACTTAGTCAGGAGAATAAGATACAGGTCTGACTGGTCCAAGTATTATTTGATGAAGGAAAGACCCTCCTAAGTATTTAGACTTTATAGTTCTAGGGTTTTTTTTAGCTGGAATCCATAAATGTTTATCCAGTCTTCCTATGATGTCCTTTGATCTCTTAGGGGTTTTTACTTTTAAAAACACAGATGACATTCCTGTAGCCATATTGGACAAGTAAGTAAAGGAGGTGACACAGTGATCTGAACATTTGTTTGGATTTTCTCTCAGTATTTATAAACACCAAGGCAATCCATCATTGGCTGCTAATGCAAAGAAATTCAAACTTATACAAGATACCCATGCTGATGTGTGTATTTAATATAAGGCAGACCTATGGTGTACAAGAGGGACTTCCCATCAGTTGTTTGTAGGGTTTTTCTCATGTGACACTTTTTATTTTTATAAAGACATTTGCTACGGTAGGATTATCACCAAACCCTCCAATATCAAATGGAATTTTTGAACTGGAAAAGATTGAAGGGAAATATGTCTAAATAAACAAGACAGAGGTTGTCTTCTTGTGAGAAATTTCGTAGTGCTGTGAAACAAATATCCCTAAGAGAACTCAGCTTGAGAAAACCAGGCTTTACAGTAACAAGAGATCGTGGTGAAAATAATCTCCAGAGGGCAACAGGCAGAGCGTGGTCAGGAAGGTGGTGGGACCCTGAGTGTCCGTGGGTCCCTGCTCTGCAAGGGACCATCACAGTTTTCACAACCAGAGTTGCTGGGACAGCGGGAGCAGGGAGCTGCAGGGCTGCTGGGGGTCCTGAGCAGCGCAGACCACACAAGAACCACACTGATGGTCAGCACACGCACAGGAATCCTGCAAGAACTCCTGCACAATGCTCCCCGTGGCCTCTGCATCCTGCTTTGGTCCCTTGCTTTAGCAGGCAAGAAGGAAAAGATTGATTGATCAGGCAGCTGATGTGGCAAGGCTCAGGCTCAACATCAGGCACTGGTGTTCTCTGGTGTAGTGAAAGCGCCGTAGGAGGAAGAGTGACATTGTTTTAAAAGCTCAGCTTCAAAAACAAACACGCAACAAAGACAGGAGTGTATTCATCCCCTCCTATCACATCTGTGCCCTGCGGGCAATGTTCTGAGAGGAGTCTGTGAAACTTGTACTTGCAGCTATCTCAGACAGCTCCACCTGGAAGTGTCTCAGCCCCGGCTCCCCGGAGCCTGACACGCTGCCAGGGCTGTGTACGTGATCCCCTCGTGTTCCTGCGCAGTCCCGGCCGTGTTTAACTCGCAAGATTTGCAAACATGCCATGCAGGAAAACAAGGTAAACATGAGAAGGGGCTCGGGAGGCGATTTGCATCCACCGCGCTGGTTTGCTGCGCTGCAGAGCGCAGGGAGCCGGACACGCCGTGCCCCAGGCTCTCGGGGAAGGGCTGTGTGTGCTGCTCCCAGCCGAACCCAGCCTCTGGCCAGGCACTCTGGATGCTCCTGCACCGCAGATGCTGCTGCGACTGCAGTCACGGACTGAGCTGCTTAAGGGTTAATTTTGTACACGTTTTACAGCCAGAGTTGAGCTCCGCGCTGCCGTGGTTGCCGCACTACGTCCATGGGTTGCTGAACTGGCTGTTGAAATGGCAATGGCTTGTTGTAACACGCCTCTGGCAGGCTCTGCTCCGTGCCACTCTCCGTGCACCCTGCCCTGCCCCTCTCCTTGGGGTGGGAGCGCCTCTCGTCCCGCAGTTCCTCCTCTGCTTGCCCAGGCGCTGTGTCCCCGCTTCACCTCTCTGGTTTAAGGCTGAGCACAACCCTTGCCAGGCCCCTCCCTGCTGACACCCCAGACACAAAAGCCAGGGCAGTCCCGTGCCTGTTTCAGGAGGAAAAGACCTGCCAAACAGACCTGGGGACAAAGCTGTCCCATGCCAGTGTCGCAAATGTGGCTGCGCAACGCAGTCTCTCAAGGCTTGCACAGACCTCCTCCTATGACGAGGGCAAGGCCCAAGGAGTGTTTCCCTTTCCAGCTGAAATTTCTAACTAGAAGGCGTCACCCCAAGCTATGTGGGCTCAGGGATGTTACAGAAATTCATTGACCCAAACCCACGTTCAAAACAAACGAGTTTATAACTAACTACTAATGGATGCCCTGTATACCAAATTTATCAAATATTTCTCCCTCTTCCAGATCCTTAAAGCTGAGCTTATTCCTTGAGTCTACTGGAAAAAAGGGAAGAGTTCACCTGTACAAGTACTTACTGCAGAATAAGTTTTGTGCCTTGGACTGGCACAAATGAATTGATTTGCCTAATAAAATTCTTGGTATATTTATTTGTCCTCATGGCTGTTAGTCTAAGCAGAGAGACGACAGTTTTACAGCTAGATTGAGGAATGCCTTTTAAAAATGTACTGTGAATGCTTCATTAAAGATTTTTGGCATAGCTGAGGTTTCCTGTGTTCTGAACACTGCACAGACAAGAAGTGCCTAAGCAAACAATGGCACTTTACTAAAGGCGCAACTCTATACAAAAGAAAAACTTGTGAATAACATGGCCTAGCAGAGAAGTTTTGTCAGTGGGAGACTGCTGAGTGGGTTTGGCTTGTTTGTTAACCTGCAAGTGAAGTACAAAGTTTTGCAGCTGAACAGGTCATCCAGATATGGGTGGAAAAATATTAGTTTTTTTCCTCATCTGCAGTTTGTACAGGGAAGTTGACAGTCTTGCTAAGCAGACAGCCCTAAATGATACATTTTTTGTACCCCAACTGGAAGCACTTACGCTAAAGAACTGCCACCTGGTTCTGCCCAGGGACAGATAAATCAGGGCTGTGCATTGGTGAGCACAAGTTCCATACATAAACATTTAGGCACTGCGATTTATTACTTGTAGATAGCTCCAGCATTTAATGTTCATTTATCTTCCATATTTCAAGAGCAGCAGAAGAACTATTCTCAGTATGACAACATTTACAAGAGAGTTTATGCAGCCAGATTTGCCCACTTAAGGCCCTCACTTTGTATTTAGAGCTGCTGCAGCCATGCAGAGTCCTCTGGCACAAGGCACTGAGCCCGCTGTCAAGGATGTTTGATATCTTGAGCAAAGCAGAGGCAGGACTCTCTCACTGGGGAGCATTCAAAGTGCAGTGGAGGGAAGGGAGAGCAGCTGATGAGATGGTGACAGATTTGTTTTTCTGAGCTGTGCAAAATACAGGGCTTTAGAGGAAACTTCCCTCCTTTTATCCTCTTCCCCACAGCACCAGCACCCACCCCAGTACACGCTGGAACTTTCCTAAAACTGCTCTACACATTATCCTTACAGCTTTGCTTTTTATGAGGAAAGATTCTTTGATTTAGAAGAACAGAACCTGAAGTTTTTCATTAAGCAGCATGGAGTCTGGAAGTATCCTGAGAGTGGGCCAAGTCTGCCTTTGTATCTGCTTCCCATAGTTTCGGTAACTGCAATTTTCTTACTGACATTAAACTCTGAACTGCCCATCCACAGCTTTCCACAGCATCTTCCTGCAAACTCCCTCTATCTCTTGTGCTGGGACAGACTACTGGGACCTACTCATTTAACAGTGGGATAATGTATTTGGAATCACAGATCAAATGATTTCACTACCCAATGAAAACACGCTTTTTCTCCATCACTGACTTGCAGCCATGCATTGCCTTTGCAGTACCCTGGCATATGGACCTGCCAAAGCCAGCAGTGACTGCCAGCCAGAGCTTAGGAAGTGTTGAGAAGGCTCTTAGGAGAGAAGGAAATGGGTGCACTGCTGCCTTTGAAGGACAAGTGGTGGGAAAGAAGCAGATTCTTACCAAATGGGAAGAGAAATTTGGAACAAGTTGCACAGGATGGAGGGAAAAAGCACAGTGGCAATGCAGGGACAGGGAAAGATGCTCAGAGGAGATACAGGAATCAGCATCATTTTGTCATATACACAAGAGAAGTAGGAAATCATAGAATATCAGGTTGGAAGGGAACCTGAGGGATCACCTGTTCCAACCTTGTCATGCAATAGTTATCATCCAAATACTTTCTTGCAGAAGGCATTTCCTTCCTGCCTGATGGACTCAGCAATGGCAGCTGAAGCAAACTGTGACCTTTGCTTTTCAACTTGTCTCAGTAATGAAGTGAAAGAATGACAGTGAACAGCATTAGTTACAGCATAAATATACTGATTTTTCAGTCTTAGGCACTGACAGTGAAATATTCCAGACCTGCAGTTCCCTCTGTGATATAGAGGTATGCTAAGCATGCTCACTGCAAACCCATATGTGCTTTTATTATGTCCACCCTGATAGCTCACTTGTCTGCTTCTGTCCAGCAAACAGCAGATCATGGCCTTAGCCCACGATTCTTTGCCTTGAGGTGCTTTACAGTTCTTTCCCTAATGTGTCCTTTGGAAAGATTTATGAAAAATATGTTGCGGGGGGAACAAGAATTTGATTTGGTTTTGCAAACTTGTACACAGCAAAGCAATCAGGCTGTACCAAACCTCTATGTTCAATCTGTCTGAATTTAAAGCACTTCCAAAGCATGCTGAAGCTGAATATCTGGATAAGATACTGGGCCAATCATACAAAGGACAAATTTTAAAAAGGAACATGTATCCTTCCCTTGTGGGCAGAAGGAGATGGCACTGATGGCTCATCAGTGAGAATCACTCACACACAGGCTTGTTGAAGCCTCTTCCTGGCTGCTGAATGTTCATTCTGGGTGCAATAAGCTGGAGTACCATGATGGGGACACATTTTTGTCCTGTTCTAGTATTGTTAAAGGCCTTCAGCACCAAACCTATGAACAAGGCTAGACAGGAATGAGGTGGGTTTTTTGCTTGGTTGGTTTGTTTAATTGTCTTCCACTTTCACTAATGACAGTGATGATTAGTCAATTGCTTCTTTCATTGCTCCTTTACCCACTGGAGCCTTCAATCTTTGTGATTTATGTGCTACAGTTATCAGTAGTCCAAATGCTGAAGTAGTTTGTCACATGCAGAAAATGTGACAATTCTTTCTTCAGAAAGAAGCACAGTCTGGCATTTATACCAGGTAGGGAGGTTTAAAATGGCTGACTCTCTTGGCATTTCTAATTGCTCTTGATATTTCTCATATAACACATCATTACCAAATCAACATCATCAAACTTCTATTTGTTATTTCTTGCAAAATTAGAAGAAAATAATTTCTTCTACAAGTGTTCTGCATTCTTCTCTTGTTTAGAAATGTCAGGGTGTAAACAGAAAACAAAGTAGTAGCTTGTTTCCATTTTTGCTTCCCAGAGTGCACTGAACAAGTGGCCTCTTACATACTGGGGACAGGACAAAAAAGTGATACAAGTAATAAAAGTGACAACTCTATTATTTTCAGACTTCTCCAATACAGAACATTCTGCAGCATTAGCAAAGCTATAACCCATGTATTTAAAAAACAAAATCCTTCACAGAGTCTGAAAAAGCCTTGAGCATTTCCTCCATCTCTCTAGAACTAAGGATGCCCAATTTTTCAATACAATAATATGCAAACTAATCTTCCCTCTAAAATTCCTTCTACTTGCCAAGATTTTTTTCCTGTTTCTTAAAAAACAAACAAAAGCTTGTTTTGAAAGAAATATGAAAGGAACCAAAGGAATTGCGTTGAGCCAAAAGTCCTGCTTTCTCCACCCTCACTGTACTCATCTGGAAAGCATCTGGCAAACAAATCCATTGATAGTTTAGAAAAGTCTTTTATCTGTCCTCACAGACTTAAAAGGAAAGTGGAGAGCATACACATTCTGAACTACTTGCACATCCTCTTTGTACTATTGCCATTTTGAAAAGAGGAGAGTATAGCACACAATACACACACAAAAAGAGAAAGCCTTCTCTGGTAAGGCTGCATGAAACTCAGGTTAGTAAAACTTGCAGGAGAGAGTAAAACTTGCAGCAGCTATGTTAACAATGAGTTGTCCAAATAAATACAGATGAAGAGCAGCACATAAATCCTGCCTCCATACTGTAAGTGGTGTCAGAGCAGGCTACATACCCTCCTTAACCAGAATTGTCTATATCTCTCCCCTGGTACATAAATTCAAAGCATGTGAGACACAGGGGAGGATGTGATGGTGCCTTTCATGCATATTTATGTAAATGCTTTGATTGCTCTAAGTAATCAAACCAGCAGCATGCAAATTTGAACATGCATCATTGAAGAAATGCAAATATTTATATAACAGTTTAAGTGGGAAACATTTAGGCCGGTCCTTTGCTAGGAAAAGATTAATTTTCAAATAGCTGACCATTGTAAAGTTAGAAGCTGGCTATTTATTAGAATTTGAGCATTCAGCAAACTTCTGAGGACCTAATTCCCTTCTGTGCTTGCAGGTATCCTCGGGAATCAAATTCCCCTCAGAACGAAAAGTTTAACCTAAACTAGTATAAATTGCCTAATTACTATGGTGTATATATCAAAATTCCAATTTTCGGGTTTTAGTCTTTTTAGTATTTGGCTTCCTGCAGCTTCCTGCAATGAAAAATACAAGGACTCCAATGCCATTTCCTCCAAAGTGACCACAGTATTGAGAGGCTTTCTCTCTCCTTCCTCAAACACCTAAGATTTACATGCAAGATAAGAAAAAAAAAATCAACCTTTCTTAAAAAAATACATTATATGAATAATTGCACTATATTCTTTGGCAGATGCATAGTCTCAAACATTATTTTAAATCTGTTAAAGAAGTTAAAACAGATTTGCAAATGACTCAGACTGAGCAGAGCTCTTGGAAAGGCTTTCTTGGCTGTCTTTCAATCCAGAACTAAGAAGAGATGGGGGAGGAAGCATTAGGGGGCTTTTTTTGCAGGTAGTTTCATGTTTTTAGCACTATCAAACTGGATTTCACAGGCTGTCATGCTGTCTCCCCGTGCTCTGGAAACTTGGGTGGCTCAGCTGTGCAGCAAGCTATGTGTACGCCGAGAGGAAAGGTCACACTGCTGAAGAAAAAGCAGTCCTCGAAACACTGTGAGCCACGGAATGGCTGGGGCGATTTGTCCACATTTTTATTTCTGATCTATAATGAGGGCTAAAGTTTGTTTTGAAGGATGTATTTTGGAATGCAGTGCAGATCTGTGGAGGCTGCCGTGCTGATGACATTACAGGATGCCTGGCAGTCCTCGCTGTCTTGCCACATCCTCCTCCCAGCTGCAATTCCATTCTATCCATTCCTCCGAGCTCTCGAATGGACTGTCAGAGCCTGGGGATACAGATGTTAACAGCTCCCATCAGTTACGAACAAAAGCAATTACAAATAGAAGTCAGTTTTCTTCTTCCTGAACGGCTGACTACTCATCTCTTGCTAGCGATAGTAATTAGGTGAGCCTGAGTTACCATTGTAATGCCGGGCTATTTGAATTTCTCAGTGACTCTCACACAGCAGAAGCGTCTCACTGCCTCTCCAACAATCACGGTTAGACACAGAAGGGTGCTATGTTCTTTCATTTTCTTTGATTTCCTTCTACTCCCTACCTATTTTATCTCCCCATCTTTGCATACAGTCCTGATTAGAGCTTAGCTTCAAATGGACAACAGCATTGCTACCAAATTATTTTGCATGGTGGGATTTGGGTCCTTTTTCAGGTTAAATAAACTGGACAAAAACTTTAGTGACGGAAAGATATCTAACCTTGCACAGAGAAATTCCAAGAGCTGTTTGTCATCTGTTGGCTGGGGGAATAGACATCCCCCAGACACATTTTTTAAAAAAATCTCTTTCAGTAGAAGAAAAACAGGATTTATAGGATTTAGACTGAGCTAACATACACTGCAATATTATGCCTGTCAATCCTCACTCATTATTTATTAGACTTATCTACTTTTAATAATTACGATAGCATCCCACTTCTCTCGTGGAATATTGTATAAAGTGTATTTCATTGGGGATTTTAAAGGTTTTATTATTTCTGCCACTTAACTCTGTCTAAGACTAGGGGGACAGAAGTCAGCCCACTACATATACACCAATAAAATCATATTATCCCATTGGGTTTATATAGCACTTTTTCTGAATTTTAAGCCAAAGAAAAGGTGTTCTGACTCTATGCTGTAATTATCATTCAAAATATACTGTTCAAAAGAATCACTGGCCAAGGTTCATCTATAAAGTGTATGAGAATCTTCTAAACAAAAGGTATTTCATATGGTAAGTTCAGGAAACAGAAAGCAAGCTCTAGTTCTATTAGTTCAAAGACTGGATCACAGCCTCTTGAGACAAAACCTTTACAGTCTTCTGCTAAAGCCTTTCAGCAAAAGTAAAAATTAATCCTAGATTTTGCTATTTAACACCTTTTATTGTTCTTTGTAAGTCTGCATTCCTCTGATGAAATACAAGCCAAACCATCCATTTCACATCTAACTGATTACTACTTGTGCAGTTTTATTAGAGATCATGGAGCCTTACCCTTGTGGCAGTTAATACAGTCAGGCATTTCATAAAGAACTAAAGTTTGCCCTTCCCCTTCCTGGTTCACACTGTCTACATTCTATTTATTTCAGAATGTTTTTGTAGGTCCTAAGCCTGATTGAGCTCTGTTATTAACCCATAAAGCTGAAAGTATGAATGGCAAAGGTTACAAGAAGTGTATCTCATAATTCTTACCCAGACAGGATCTTGAGGTTAGAATCAAGTTCATGACTATTACACCATGTATACCATTACCTTTTTGTCCAGTATTACTACTGCTTATTTTTAGAAAAAACTCACAACCAAGATTAGTTAACCAAAATGTTATATATTTCACACCTTCCACTAACTAGGATCTTGTTCTACACAAAAAACCCCTAAATCCTGCTGAAGTTTTTTACTAATTTCTGAAAGAAAAGGTCGTTTCCAGCCTTGATGATTGTATAATTGTATGATCTACGAGTACTCCTCCTGTTAATCAAGTATCCAATTAAAATAGATATTAATTTTGCTACAAAATAAGATGCTTAACTCATGAAAAGCTAAGCAGAAAGAGGAAAACTATTTTACTTACACCAAGGAAACTAGAACCGAAAATAAGGAATAAGGAAGCCCCAAACACACAGGGCACTAAAGGCTGACAAAAAGAAAAAGAAAATCAGTACTCAGTCATCTGTACCCAGAATCATTAAAGGGATTCTGTGCTCGGGGCTGCCCTGAGACCAAAGCAGAGCTGGCAGCCGGGCCAGCCCCAGGTCAGCGCCCAGCGTGACTCGGGGCTGAGCGGGCACAGTGAGAGCCTGGCACGGTCCCACACCTCGCAGCTGTGCCTGCCCCGAGCCTGCCCCGAGCCTGCCCCGCAGCCCTGCCCGCAGCACCCAGAGCAGGGCCTGGGCAGCGAGGGCAGGGCTGAGCTCCCACCCCAGCCCCTCGCTGACAGAGCACTGTCTGCGCCTCTCCTGATGGCAGATGGCCGTCTGCAAAGGGGCATCTCTGCCTCTTGGATATCATCATCACCCCGGAGAACAGCAGTGAGACTGAGTCTGGATATGCTGTAAGTTAAATTGCTTTTTGCTTTTGTGACCCGTCAAATGATGTGTCCAGTTTTTCAAAGCATCTCTATAGACAGTCCCTAGATTGGGCTTAAAATCTGATTTTTACACACAAACCACACAATGAATCCAACCCCGTGTACGATTCAGGGTCTACTTGTGTCTTCCAGATCTGATGCCTCACAGATCTCAACATACCTGAACTTATCCTTTCTTAAGCAAGAGTTTTCTCCTTCCTGTCTACCAGTAAGTAGAAACTTACTGCTATGTATATTCTCTTTGATAAAACTGCTTACAAGCTGCCCCTTGCAAGATATGCAATAATGAGGTGAGAAATAAGGCATACCCTTACAATTCTTGCACACACTCACAGCACGGTGAGACAGTGAGTCAGTACAGACCACTAGACGGTTTCAGGCACAGCAACCTCCATTGGCATATTACCCAGATATTCCTATGCAAATCCCAATAGCACATCACTTAACCATAGTCTGTCAAGCAAAACAACCTCCTAGATCTTTTATTTTTCCACTGGAAGGACCTTACATTAAAATTAGCACTGTCAGTGGTACAATTATGCATACACACATTAGATAATCAAATAAAACCCCTTGGGTAGTCTGTACTGGAAGGCTGTGATGACTGGCCTACTTCTTAGATTGACAAATCCTATAATCTAATGCTTCTACAATCTTAACTTCTTCCTCTGAGTCCACTAAATTACTGACTGCTGCTCCCTGTACAGCAGGATTTGGTAGAGAAAGTGCAGGGACAACTGGTTTTAACAGAAAAGAACAAACACATGAACACTGAGCCAGGACCTCCAAAGACATCTAAAGAGGCACCCAGAGAAGCAGGGCCTGACTCCAGCTGCCCACGATATCCCCTGTCTTTCTGATCATAAAGAGGCTCTACCCACCCAAAGCAAAAGCACTTAAATCACAAATGCAATACTTGGGGAAAAAAACCCCTGTGAAATGGCACACATCACTCAGCGATCCAGTGAAGAGCAAATTTAAAATACATTTGCTTTTATTTCCAGAGAGACACTACTGTCTTTGTAAACTCAAAGGAGAATCACAAACTAAGACAATATTCAAACCAGAGACTAAGATCATGTTTCAGCTGCCTTTTTTGTATACTCTAGATATCAATTTTTTCTTGACTTTGGAAAAAGTTAAATAACTAAAAGAAGCAGCACCACCAGGATTCAGAACAGCCTGAAAACCTCATGCTTCAAACAACAGAAGTATTGTTACTGATTGCCATGATGTTATAGTTGTATGACTTGGCAGGAAATATATGCAGTTAGCAGGACACAAAGTGAGGTACTGTGAGAGAAACATTATGGATTGAATTCTTCTCCTCAGCTGAAAAGAAAAGAAGCAGTCAAAATATATGCAGACCCCTGACATCCAGCAGGTCCCTTGCAAGTCAAGAAATTACCTGTGTAATTCTTAAAAGAAAAGCCACAGAAGTTACAACAAAATCCTGAAGTTGGTCTGTAGTTACAAGTCTGGAAGTTAAGGATGAGATTTGAGACAGACATACAGATGTCTTTTCTAGGACAGGAAATTGGGAAGATTCCAAATTTTTATTTAGCAAATTTCGCAATTATTGCAATGGTCCAAGAACTTGTGGGAAATGTCATCCTCTTGTGCTGTCTGTAGTTTTGCCATTTTCTTTATTTGATATAGGCTTTGTTTTGTTTTTGAAAAGTAGTTTTGCAGTCCATGGGGCCCTCTGACCTGACTACTTCTGCACTGTTACCTGTAGCTGACCTCTAGCAAAGCTGACCTGATCTAGGGGTTCTCTTTCAATCCAATGGGTTGGATTTTTTCTTAAAAGGAAAGAGCAGGAACCTTAATTAGAATTAGCAGCACTAATGCACACAAGATGTTACAGTGAACAATACTACAATATATTTAGTGATACTGCAGGATATCACACGTATGAATTCTTCTCCAATTGTACATATCCCCATAGAAGTGCAACACAGAAATAAAATGACTTTTTTTTCACATAACCTTTTTGACAGGTTGTCTTTCAGGATTTCAATCTGTAGCCCATGGGCTTTCCTTTGATACCAAGAAATTTGTCACCTTTAACATCAGGTTAAAGGAACAATGGAAAGTAACAACTGACAGTCTTATCCAGAAAGCCAGGAACAGATTCCTGTATCTGTTGATGCATTTTACTCAGTCCTCTCTTATAGAAGCGTTAGGTCCCAGAAAAAGAAAAATTAAGATTCATTGCATCTAAACACATCTCAGACTTTTATGTGCTTTCTCTATTCTTTAAAATTCAGTGCAGTCTTATCCAGCTGGTTCCCTCCACAGGGATATCCCTCCCTCAGCTCCCATCCGTAGCAGAGATTTGCATTCCTGCTCAATGCCTATGTTTATTTTTGGACATATGCACTCATTGTAATGAGTGATAAAACCCCTGCATGCCTAGACTGATCTGATAAACACCACTGAATGCACAACTGCAGGCAAACTCTAAGCATGACTCCTTATTTCCCACAACAGGTTCTGTCCACTGAAACATGGCCTGAAATTAAAGGGTAAGCAAAAAACTTAATAAGGGGGAAGGCAAAGAAGGGAGATGAAAACAACTTTCTTTAAGCATCCTCTTTGTCACTCTCCAGACTGTTCCTGTTTCATCTTGCCTTGAGGTATTCCTTGTAGATGTTACATCATCTACACCATACAGAAGAACATCATACAGGGGGATAAACACTTGTTCATACACATACAGTTCTGACGAAAGAGCAGGACTATTTCCTTGCCTGCTTCACTCAGGGATAGGATCATTCAGTATCTCTTGCTACTCCAGACCTCCCAACAAGGCTTTACCTGAGTATTCTGCTGGATTTAGTCTTAAATGTGTGAAATTCATCTGTCTACATTGTTGTAAAAGGTCAGGCAAAGGTATTGGAAAGTCTTTGGAAACAAGAAATAGAAACATCTACTCCCCTTCTGCACATCCTAGCCTGTGGTTTAGAGTGTGGGATCAATTGGGCTGTGTAAGATCCATGAAGTGGCAGTCAGAGGAATTGTATTCTGCCTGGTCCTTATCAGAGAATGATTACTGGTTGGTATTTCTCCCTCAGATTCAAACCTGGGTTTTATTAGCTACCAAAACAACCTCTGCAGCTTGGTGGGAAAGTCACCCTGAATTACCTTCCTGAACATTTTCTGGATTTCAAATTCTCCACGACACGGTAACAAATAGAGCTATTTTGGGAAAAAGACAAGATGCTTTATACTTGGCACTATTGCATGAGGCTATCATTAATGCTAGACAAATCCAAAAAGGCAATTGAGTTTAGTCTAGCAAGACAGAGGGTTACATTCTTGATTACAAAGTAGGAAATTAAAAGTTATCAAAACCAAAACAACAAGTAAGACACAGAACATATTTGAAACAGTTCAATTCTCCCAGCTGTCTCAAGACTTCTCTGAGTCATGTCCCTGGAGCAGATATGGGAGAAGATGGGAATTGGTACAACTACATTACGAATTTTGACTTTTAGAAATAACTTGCCATTATTGTGAAAATAGAAACTCAAGTTTGAGATGGCTGAGGCGGCTCAGA
>VYZR01077622.1:31085-41768 GCA_013400675.1 Oxylabes madagascariensis | reverse complement strand
TTTCCCTTTCCCTTTCCCTTGCAGCATGGCCCTCGAGAGGCTCGGGGAAGCGCTGCGCGGCATCCCCCCGTTGCAAAGCTCCCTCCTGCTGCTCCTCTGCCTGCTCGCCGCCATCCACCTGGGCAAGCTCCTCCTGCAGCATCAGCAGCGCCGGCGGCAGGGCCAGCGCCGGGCGCCGCCGGGCCCGTTCCCCTGGCCCCTGATCGGCAACGCGGCGCAGCTGGGCAGCGCCCCGCACCTCTCCTTCGCCCGGCTGGCCAGCACCTACGGCGCGGTGTTCCAGCTGCGCCTGGGGCGCTGGCCCGTGGTGGTGCTGAACGGGGAGCGCGCCATCCGCCAGGCGCTCGTCCGCCAGGGGGCCGCCTTCGCGGGCCGCCCGCCCTTCCCGTCCTTCCGCCTGGTGTCGGGCGGGCTCAGCCTGGCCTTCGGCGGCTACTCGGAGCTCTGGAAGCTGCACCGGCGGGCGGCGCACGCCACGGTGCGCGCCTTCTCCACGGGCAGCCCGGCCACGCGGCGCCTGCTGGAGCGGCACCTGCTGGGCGAGGCGCGGGCGCTGGTGGCGCTGCTGGTGCGCGGCAGCGCCGGCGGAGCCTTCCTCGACCCCTCGCGGGTGCTGGTGGTGGCCGTGGCCAACGTGATGAGCGCCCTGTGCTTCGGCCGCCGCTACAGCCACGGCGACGGCGAGTTCCTGCGCATCGTGGGGCGCAACGAGCAGTTCGGGCGGGCGGTGGGCGCCGGCAGCCTGGTGGACGCGCTGCCCTGGCTCCAGCGCTTCCCCAGCCCCGTCCGCGCCGCCTACCGCGCCTTCCGCGACCTCAACCGCGACTTCTACGGCTTCGTGCGCGGCAAGTTCCTGCAGCACCAGCGCAGCCTGCGCCCCGGGGCCGCCCCCCGCGACATGATGGACGCCTTCATCCGCCTGCAGCGGGAGCAGCCGCGGCTGCAGCTCGAGCACGTGCCCGCCACCGTCACCGACATCTTCGGCGCCAGCCAGGACACCCTCTCCACCGCCCTGCAGTGGCTCCTCATCTTCCTCATCAGGTACGTGCCGGCAGAGGTGGTGGGGTACGTGCCCGGGGTGGGGGGGACGTGCGAGCCCGCCCGGGGTGCCAGCGCCCACCCGCTCCGGGGAGCCCCGTTTCAATTGCGCCGCACGGGCAGAGGCGCTGCTGGGAGGGCTCCAGCGGCGGGAGCAGCCGGCCCGGGCCGGCTGATGGAGCTCCGGGTCCGGGCACAGCCGGAGCGCGGCCCGGCAGGGACCCGCCCTCGGGTCTGGGGTCTGCGGGACCGGGCAGCGCCGGTGCCTCAGCGGCCTCCGATTAACTAACACGGAAGCTCTGGGAAACCTGCCAGAAAGAGATAAGAAAGTATAAAAGAAAAGAAATCCCACCCTACTCAGGAGGTCGGGTTATGGCGCGTAAGGAGAGGCTGGCAGAAAGACAGCCGAATAAAACCTGAAAGTAACAGATTTTAGCAGGTCAAGATCAAGGAGATCATAGGAACAGGCTAACAACTGCTTAAGCACGATAAAGAGTTCGTGCACCAGTTTACAAGCCCGCTATTATGCGTTGTGTGTGCCTTCCTTGCCATTGCGTGACTGGGCAAGGCAGACCCCTGGGCAGCCGGCCGGAGCGCTGCCCTGGCACCGGCCCGGCCGCCGGGGCACTCGGGGCGGGGAGCTTTAAGAGAGGTGCCGTGACACTGACCCTTGCCTAGCCTGGCTTTTTCTTTCATCGCTGCGATGAAAACCTTATGCAAACCTTATCTACTCAGTCGCTTCTTGAAAAGCCGGGAAATATTTAACACTCCAGCTGAGGGTGTGATGCCCAGTGTTCACGTAACTTTTGGGGTTCTCCCCAGTTCTCATGTTTGCCCAGCATTTGACATGTGAGTCTGCTTCAGGAGGAAAAAGTAAGGATGCAGAAGCCAAACTTGAATACTTAAAACAAATGAAGGCTCCTGGGCGGAATGGGTGCTTTTAGACAAGTAAAAGATGTATTAACGTTTTGATCTTGTTTGGTTACAGTGTAGCCTTCCAAACTGGGCAGACTTCAAGACAGTCATCTTTAAATGTATTATAGAGAAAACGTAATTTGATAATAATTAGAAAATGTCTTCTCAAATGAAAAGTGGGATGTTCATAAAGCCATTCTGACAATTTAATAATTGGGATTTTTTTTTTTCTAGTTTAGAAACCTGCAGGCTTTCAAAGATATGAAATATGTCCAGTGATAACAAACTCCATGCTAACTTTTACAAGTCACATATAGAGTTGGAAAATCAAATTCTTGTTCCCGTGGAGAATCCAATACTTAGAAGAGACAAGTAATTCTAGTTTTAGAATTGATTTTGAAACTTGGATCAGAATATTCAGTTTCAGCACACTTCAGGCTATTGTTATTTTTTATGTTGAGAATCAGTTATGTGGGATATTAAAGTAAAAACTGAGCAAATCTAAAATTACACCAGTGCATGGGAAGTTTGTTTTTTTCTCAGAGTTTTTAACTGAGGTCTACATATTCCAGCAATACATTTAAACTCTGCTCAAACTGCCTCATTTAGGATACCAGTGAGATTCTGTGAAAAATGTTTACAGCAAGAATTATTTGTAAGAAAAACCCTTTGAAAGTGTTATGTACGCACACACATCTTGCTTTAAATGACAGGTACCCGAAAGTGCAGGCTAAAATGCAAGAAGAAGTGGATAGGATTGTTGGAAGAGACCGTCTGCCATGTGTTGAAGATCAGCCTCACCTGCCCTACATCATGGCTTTCCTATATGAATCCATGCGTTTCAGCAGCTTTGTGCCTGTGACGATCCCACACGCCACCACAACCAACACCTTCATCATGGGCTACCTCATTCCCAAGGACACCGTCATCTTTGTAAATCAGTGGTCAGTGAATCACGACCCAGCAAAATGGTCCAACCCAGAGGATTTTGATCCAACAAGATTCCTGGATGAGAATGGGCTCATCAATAAAGATCTTACGAGCAGTGTGATGATTTTCTCACTGGGAAAGCGTCGGTGTATTGGAGAGGAGTTATCCAAGGTGCAGCTCTTTCTCTTTACCTCCATACTGGTGCATCAGTGCAATTTTACTGCTAATCCAAACGAGGACCCCAAAATGGACTTTACCTATGGGCTGACCATTAAACCTAAGCCATTCACCTTGAATGTTACACTTAGGGATACGATGGATTTGCTCGATCAGGCTGTCCAAAGACTGCAAGCAGAGAAAGGAGCCAGTGAAAGTCAGCTGTCAGCAAATGCCTGAGCAATAAACCTTGCCTCTACAGATAACCCCCCCTCTCTCTTTTTAGACTTATATAACTCATAGCTTGTTCTGGTGATATTTTTGGGTACATAGCCAATATTACACGTTATAAAAGCAGGAAGAAAAGTTGCACAAGGTACAATTCAGTCATCTTTTTAATTCTAGAAGGAGAGCCAGGGGAACAATATATTAAATGACAAAACATATGCAATTTGAAAGTAAGCCTTTTCTTTTCTAGCTTGTTCACAGAAGTTGTCATGTAAAGTACTTTTTATCTACTGACTGGTTGGAGCATCTCCAGGAACTGTCTCTGTAATCCTTTCCATGTCTCCATGCGCTGTGCCTTAACTCTAAGTTTGCCTTCAGTGACTCCACATTCAGAAGTGAAGTCTCTTATTAAAAAACAAACAAAAGCAGTTGCTCAGAGCACTGCAGCCTGCTTCTGAATTTACTCTGCTGGAAACTGCCAGAGGCTCATGGCAGCTCTGGTGTTGTGGCTGCCGGGACGTACGTTAATGCCTCAATAATAACTGTTCACACGGTTTTTGGTAAAACAGCAGTGTAAAGTCTTGCCTTCAGCATTCCAAAATGTTTACATAGATGCCTAAAAAAATAAAAGTCTTGTTTGTAAACGTGTTTGAAACTAAAATTCATGTTTTATATAAAAATCTGCAGAATGTCCTAATATAGTAACTTTTCACAAAGTTTTTTAAGATCAGAATTTCTATATCACTAGATGACATGGGTGATACAAATCATATGCTAATCTGTTCATTAGCATGTTCACAAACAAAGTAAGTATTTGAATTAGATTTATAAAGGTATAGCTGAACTTTATGTTTCTTTAGGAAGGAGTTAATATTGTTGTCCCTAAGCACAAAGGTAAGTCCAGTAAAATCCACATTGGCCAAGGTAGGTAGAAGTTCTTTTGGGGGGTTTGTGTTAATGTGTTAAAACATTAATGCCACAAGCCTCAAGTAAAGCATAAAGCAAATAATACCCCTACTCACTAGTCTGTTACCCCTACTCTGTTAGGTTGAGCTAAATAGTATATCTGAAAATAGACTATGTACTTTTAGTACAATTTGTTTGGAACAAAGTCTCGGAAAAGTAATGTTACATGTCCTAATTATGTACCCATTAACTGAACAAGAGGTACTTTTACAATGTTTGTGAGGCAATATTTTTTTTTTAAAACCCTTATTACTTTTTTTAAAAAACACATTATTTTAAAGTAAAACACACATGAAACTTCATGGTGTTGAACCTCCAGCTAATGTTTGTTTCACAAAGCTGCATATTTCTCTAGAAAGCAAATATCCCCACATAAATGCCTGATGTGAAAAGTGTTGGGCACTTCTTTGGAGCTTCAGGTTGCCTTCAATTACTTATGAAATCCATCAGACACGAGAGTACCTCACACGACTTGCTGTGCTCAGCCGAGTACCAGATAAAGTATTAGCAGAGCTAGAAAAACAAGGTTACAGTGCTACACAGTGGAGTAGCTCTGCTGAGACCTAAGCAAGTAAGGATTTGCACTGTGACTTCCGATAGGTGGCCAGTCTCAGTCACGCTGGCAGCCGGGACACAGCTCCTACTGACACTGGGGAGAGCTGGCTTAACAGCACAATCCCCATCTTCAGAACAAGCTTTGCTACTGATTTAAAAACCCTGAATCAAGCCTACAAGCACTGCTCTAAAACCCCACACAGTAATAATGTACCTGTTTAAAGTCTCTGACTTCACATGGCATCTATCATCTTTTTTTAGAGCTAAAAAAAGCTTTCTGCTACATACACATGGAGTAACCTCAGGTGTTTTTCTGAATTATGTACAAGTTTGTGATATCCCAGAACTTAGCCTATACCTGTGAAAAGCTTTATAAGATACTCAGCATTTTCATATGGAGATCTACATTAGATCAAATGCTAGCAAAATGATTTTTCTTGTACCTTTTTAAGTACTGTTATTAAAAGAAATAAAGTATGTAACCTGCAGCTGAATATCTATTCTAATGCAAGGATCATCAATTCATATTTTAATAAAAAATGTCTTTTGCAATTTTGTACTCTTCCAAAAGCTTTAACTGTGCATTGGCTACTAGTGCAAAATCCATCCACGCTGCTCATGTCAGTCAGGGGGTTACACAATATGTAGCTGTTGATCACATAATGCCTCATGTAATCTGTGAAGTTACTCAAATTTAGTAGCGCCTATTTAGAATGTACGCAGCCATTTAGCAAGCTAAATTCTATGGTCACTTTGAGATGTATCATTGTGTTACCAAAATACTAAATAAAATTATTCTTACACTACCATTGCTTAGTTTATATACAGCTTTCTAACATCAAGATAAGAAAAAATATTATTTCTGATTTGGAAAATATTATTTTAGATATTTGTTAATATACTTTGCAGCTTCTTCCCATTCCTGGATTTTAAGGTTTTTCTTCCATGCTGCTCTTACAGCTTCTCAGGTCTGTCTGCCTTTCATGCCTTGCCATCTGTGTTCAACTTCCTAATGCTCCTTGCTAAGAACATTCCCTGCTGCTTGCCTCAGCATTGATCTGAATTCTCCCATGTCTTGCTTTTTTCTAATACCTGTTAATCTTTCCTCAGCCTGCACAATCTCCTCTGCTATGTTCTTCCCTCTGGCATTTCATTTTACTTCCACCTCCCCTCTTTTCAAGCCCACAGACTGGTTTTCCTTTCTCCTTTTCCCTCCTATATATAGTGCTGGCATCTATATACTCCTGACACTGGGGACCAATTTGTGCTCTTTTGGCCTGGGTATATAGTCAGGAGTGCCAGGAGAGGAAATCTCAGGGCCAAACAGGCCTTGACATGCCCTTGCAGAGCAACCTCTCACAAAATGAAGGCAATTCTGTGGTGAAGGGTGGCTGTTACTGCAACTGTAAAACATTTCTTCACGATGAACCATCTCCCCCACCCCTTGGTCTTCTTTTCCTCAGTCTGCTACACAGGCCTGCTTACTTCAGAGCTGTCTTAGAAATGACTGCATTTTCCCTAACCCCAAGGGAGTGGAACAGGAGCTGGGTGGGACAGGAGGCTGGGCAGACTGATGAGCAGTTGTTTCCTTCTGATTTGAGATATTTTCAGCTGGAGTTTCTCCCTCTGGGGGCAGGATCTAAGTTCAGGCTGAGCTGGCGAAGTCAGGAGCACAAGTGGAAGACAACTGACAAAGTCCTCCTACGAGCAGCCAAGGGCCTGTGGAGTAGGTGTGGTGTCCAGAGACAGCCTGTGCAGCGTGTCCATGGCAGGGGCTGGGCAGTGGGACAGCGCTGATTCAGAGCAGGTGTTCCTGGGTGAAAGCCAAGAGTGCCTCCCTCACCAACCCGTGACTGGGTCACCACAGCAATGCTAGACAAAGACAGGTTGCTCTTTCTTCGTGAAGAAAAGCAGGAGGAATCTAGGCAGCTCTATTCAAGACAAGTGTTTACCTTTAAAAGTCTTCTTGCCCAGGTTGTAGTGATTTCAATGGTTTGGGAAAGCCAAATGTCATCTCATGTTTGCTTTTTCTGTATGTGGTACTCACACACTCAGCCCATCTCCCAGAGTTTTACTAACATCCTTTGTTCAGGTTGAGATAAGGAAATAAAAATCCAGAACAAACACCATAAGAAGCAAAAAAGCCCACAAACCCCCAAAACAGGAAGCCTGGACTTGAGCATGCATTTCTTGGAGAGGCAGTAGCTGTCAGACCACTCCAGTACATAACAAGGAAGGGGAGCAGGTAGGCTGAGCTAGCAGAGTTGATACTGGACATGTTTGTTTGTACCAGCCAAGTGTACCATTACAGTCCTTAGGAAACCAAAGGAAACTTGCTGGCTCCAGCGCTGCTGAAATCCATACCAATAACAACAATAAGGAAAAGGACTCCTCAGAGCCTGAGCAACAGGCACTGCTGGAAAGGTGTGTGTGGGGCTGTCCAGGATCGATGCAACAGCTGTTGGCACCAGCAAAGTCATGGCACAATGCAACTAAATGCAATGCCAAATAGTTTTGCATCAGACCCAGCGGGTTTTTGTGAGTTTCAGGGACTGATGCATAGGTCAGTCTGTAGGAAATTGTTTCAGAATATCCAACCGGAGGAATCAGAGACTAGGCAATTGGGAACTCACATTTTGCCTGAGAAAAGTTGAGGAATTGGCCTTGGAAAGTAAACAGTTAACATTTGCCTTTGCTGCATCTTTAATTTGGTTAAACATTACTCAGATCTTTCATTTGCCCACATGACAAATTCAGCTTGGGATAACACTGAAGGTGGATCTGGCTTTCTTCATGAATGGAGAGAATGGCTGGATTCTGAATGGTGCTGTTATTTTGGCATACAGCACAACACAGACAGTGATTTGAGTTTCAACAACTTCTTTGCTGTTTACCACCCTGCATTTTTGCAGCTGACTTTTTTCCATGTTTCAGTCACTTGAACTCAGACCAGGCCAACTCGCTTAACTGTGAGGTGAAAATAAGCTCAGCGTTAAGCACAGACAGTCTGGAACATTTAAGACAGCTGTAGCTGATGCTTTGACAGCCTTCCTTTTAGGCTTTTTGCCAACTTTTCAGACAGCTCCACAAACCAAAAAAATTGTTGCTTGGTTAGTGTTGCCCTTTCCTTCAATACTTAGTGCAGATCTTGCTCCAGCCTGAAAGCAGAGCTGGGGTTACTCAAATCAAAAAAGAGCCTCTCAAGTAAGTCCCTGTGCTCTGGGTCTTTGCTGGATGTCTGGGGACAATGATCCATCAGTATAGTTAATTTCAGGAGATACAAGATGCTCAGGTATTTCAAGTGCACATGGGCAGAGGCAGGGAAGGGATTCACAGGGGACTCCTTAACGGTGCATAAACCAACTGCTGAGCTATATAGGAGTCGTTTGCTGGAGTGGCTGAGAGCTGGCAGAGGAAAATATATGTCTGGACTGCAGCAAGATTTCAGCTGGGAAGGAAGTGTGCCCAGGGTCTCTGATTTGCAGGAAAAGAGAGGTGGTGGTTTTACATGGCTTGTAAATACGCATGCAGACACATTATGCCAGGATTGGGTGATAAGGACCCATATGGTATTAAAGATATTCACATCAGCAGCAAGGAACATCAAACTGAGAGCATAAGGACGAAATCTTACCAGGCTGAAGACAGGATGAGTGATTGTTTTTCTGACAGCTTTGGAAATAAATAAAGGATGTCCAAAAAGTAAGCTCTGACTGTCTCTTAGCTCAAATAATAGATCTAGGTGGCAGCAAACATGGAAACAAGAGCCAAGGAACTAAACATGAGGGATCAGCTGCAGGATTTGGGAACAAAACAAGTCTACAACAAAAGGTCATGGAAGTCTGTCATTCTCCTTGCCTTGGCATCCCCAGTACCTGAGAACAACAGGAGGAAGAGACAGCCCAGCTGCAACAGTCTGAACACCTTTTGGGGGAGCCTTCCTCTTGACATTCAGACAGAGCAGTAGAAGAAGCTGGCACTACACCAGAGAGAAACACCTCTGATCTAGAGGGTCTGTTCAGAGCAGTTCAGTGTCATTTATTTGAGCAAGCTGAGCAGGAAGAGTTTGGTATAAGTTGGTTGTTCTCACACTAGAATTTTGTTTTCAGCTGTATCTAGGCTTGCTCAATACCCCCCAAGGAAAGAATGGCATATATTTTGTGGCATGCTCCAGAACTGGGTTTAATCTCTGGTATTATTGGTATGTTTTCAGTGGTGGCTCAGACTAGGTTTGATTTCCACAATGTCTCTTCTCCTAACCTGACCTCTGATAAGAGCTTAACTTATCATGCAGAAACAAGCTTCTAAACCTCTCATGATAACAAATGGGATTTCACATAATCACATTTTCTCCGCTAAAAATAACAGAACATTCTCCACTTATTTAGACTGAAATAGTTCTGCTTGTAATAACAGAAGTGGACATGTGGAGTGAGACACCTTGCTCCCAGTGCAAAAGCAAGATTGACCAAGCAAGACAAAGTTTGACTTCACAAAGCAAGTATGGTTTGCAATTGTCTGCAGAAGAACATGCAACAATACCCCACGCTTCTTTTATGCTTTGTATTCTGTCAAGTATTTCCTGCTGTTCAAAAATTTAATTCGACTGTATATCTTATTTTTAATTACACTTTTTCACTCCAGAGAGGAAAAGCATAAATTGTGAGGCTATTAATCTTCTGTGGTTCAGGAAATTCAAGTTTAAAAAAGTGCCAGCAGAAAGTAAACTTCACAATAATTACCCTAATGAAAAAATTAGACTCCTAAATGCACCTTTATCTCCTTGTAACAAAGCTCATTTTCCTTCCCTTCATTTATGTGTAATGCTGCTGGGACACAGCGCTGTGCTTCAGCTTGTTCCAAGACATAACTCTGTTCACCTCTCTGTTTCTGGCAGCAGAGAGGAAGAGCTGGACCTACACTCCAGAACAATATGCCCTGCAGGGAAGCTTTCTGAGCATCTCTTCCAGGTGGCACAGAAAAAAAAGAGAGGTGTTTTCCACCGTTTTTCCCAGGATAAGAATTCTTTCTCCCATGTGCCTAACATCCTGCCCAGCCTGCATCTTTCCAGTACGTGAGGAGCACCAGTGCCACAGCGAGCTGAGAGCAGATCAGCCAGTGGGGCTTTGGTCAGAAACAACACAAATAGTCTTTAAAAAAAAACAAACAAGGAAGAATTCCCATAAAGGAGGGAAAGAAAAAACAATCTGGAATAAATAAATGTTTTAATTGAGAAGGTTCTCCACAAGGCAGATCCTCCAGTGACATCATACCTGAACCGAAACTTTGTACAAAAGAACCACTACTCCTGCTGGCATTAAAGACCAAGATATTCAGCACCTGTGTGTGCAGACTTAAAACACACTGACAGTCTTGTTCTCTGCATTTGAAGGTTAAGGTACTCATTTCCTTGAAGTCATCAGCAGAGACAGAATACAAAACATTTGTCTCATAATGTATTCACTATACAACACTGTTCAAATATCTTCACGCCTTCCTTAAAGCCAGCAAGATTCCTTTCCTATCTTCACAAGGGATCTCACCCTAATACAATACTTTTCTGCTTGAGTAAATAGCTCGAGCCTGCTCCCAGAGCTAAGTGTATACAGTAGTTTTTATTGGGTATAAAGACATAAAANGAGAATAGAAAGAAATATTTTATCCTATGGAGGAGAATGAAAGTGAGGAAAGAGAATGTGAGCAGCTCCTAATAGTAATTTGCCCCATCCCCATGTGCAACAGCTCCCCAGGGACCAGAAGTTGTGATTGATATGATTGTGGCACACTCACACCCCTGCAGAGGGCAATTCATCCCATCTGCCCTTTTATCTCCCCAGGCAAGAGAGGACAGCCAGCCTGCTCAAACCAAACACATTCAGCTTATTGATGTGCCCT
>VYZR01077621.1:56276-73659 GCA_013400675.1 Oxylabes madagascariensis | reverse complement strand
TCGTGTCCTACAACAACACAGGAGGGACTCCATCCTGAAAACTGCAGGAGACTCCTTGTTTTGCTACAACCCACAGTCTGTCACGAGAAAAACAGTCAGCTTGGGAAGAACCATCAGGTGTCCCCTTATTTTTGACTGTCGGGTCTTTATAGGCACAATGCCTAAATCAGGCAAAAAAGAGTCAACACAGGCCATTTTGATATTTAACACCACAACAAAATAATCATGTTTAAAAATACCTTGACATCATTTTTTAGGAACAGTTTAGTTCTAGATTAATTCATTTAAAACTTGATAATTAAAAAAATAATATTTGTGCTTTTCTCTTTGATCCACCCTTTTGCTTTTCTTCTGCTAGGATAGTTGCAAGCACTTTTATCTATTTCTTTTTATTTCATTTTATGCATTTGAGGTAGTTTTGATACCTTTCCATTTGTTATGAATACCCTGAATGTTGGGTGTTCAGCCTGGCACACCTGCAGCCTGACTCTGGCTGCACACTCCAAGCCCTGCAGAAAATGTGTGTCTGCTGCATGATTGCTGCATTGTTGCCTGCTGCATTGTTGTGGGCCTGAGGAAACAAGTGCAGTGAGGAAGCACTAATATCAGTGCAGCGTTGTGCCTGCCAGGTTTCCTGAAGCCCTTACAGCTGAGCACTGGAAACCCGACAGGCTCCAATCCACATTCAGTTTTAGTTGTTTATTTGCTGGGGGAAGGTGGGAGCTAAACTACTCTGATGTCTCTATACATTTCAATCAAATCACAGACTTCAACACATTAAGTGGCTCCAAAAACAGATTAATGGTGTTAGAGTACATGCAGTACTCTAACATCAAGGCTCCAGCAGGAATCAATCCCTTTTATGACAGACAGAAAACCTACTCATAAACAGACACGTTGAGATCCTGCTTGTGTTTGTAATGTTTTGTAATGATTCTGATCAGAAGCCATCTAATCTTTATTATTGTTAGTTTTCAAAGAGCATTTCCAGAACCCCATAACTCAGAGACCACCCACAGCCCAGTTTTGCTCTTTGTCCTCCATCCTTCTGTGAGGATGGGGATGGTGGGAGGTGTCCAGTCCCGCTCCTGACACAAGCAGACGCAACCTCTTAAAACACACAACATGATTTTTTTTATTTGTTTAATCAGTTTACATTCCACAACTGACAGTTTACTTATTTATTTTTAATTTTCCATGAACAAGTTGTTTAGTTAGTTACCAGACAAGATTTTAATCGATGGAAATACAGTATTCTGTGCCAATCTGAATAAAACCAAAACAAATCAAAACAAAAGGGAAATTGTAAGATGTAGCCAGGTTTTTGGCCAAGTCCTGTGATGCTTTCTGCAACTCTTGTCTTTCAAAGTTATAGGGGTTTGTTCATTCTCCCTATTAGTTCCCTGATCTCAACCCTGCCACTAAAAATGTTCCTTCAGGGCCACAGTCCTGCAAACACTTATACATGTACACAAACACCTGTGTGTCTGCAGATTAGCACCTTGGATTAACAGAACAAGAAATTCAGGTGTGTTTCATGTTTAAACAAATTCTGTTCACCTCTGCTGCAACAGATTACAGGAAGAAATGGAAAAGTACAATACACTTGATGTCACATTACTTGTGAAATTAGCCACCACACTCACATCTCACCAGAACAACCTAACAAAATAGTCAGTGGTTGTTGATGTATTGTTAGCACCGATGGCCACAGGAGCCACTTCTAACAGCAGCACAGAGGTCCCAACCTCACAGGACGCGTCACTCTTTATTACTTCTGACAACTGGATGTTACTACCCAAAAGTCATAAAACTCTGTGTGTATTGGCTAAAAAGTGCTCCACTTGGTTGAGCAGCTGCATACACAGTTCAAATACCCTTTACAATGTCCAAACCATAATCACAAATGGATATGGTTTTGGACTTCTCAAAATATGTTAAAGTTTTATGTATTTCAACGTAATTCCCAGTCTAGCAAAGCACTTAGGCATGTGCCTAGCTTTAAGCATGACAGTTGCATACTTAATGGGAAATTTATGCTTGAAATTAGGCAAGTGCTTTGTGGGATCCAAACTCTGTAGCAGTGCTCTGAAGAAATCAGGATCCTGAGTGTCCTAATCCTGGCTGTGACGTTTACAGCCACCACAGATTTGAGTAAACCCAGCTACAGTCTGTATTTTCAAAAGTGCTGAAAAGAGAAGGCTCCACTTGCAGCTGGTAGAACTTGTGAGGGGGCATCAAACCACTAAATAGAAGATCTTTTCCCAGGCTTTTGGCTTCCCATCTCCAAAATGGCTATAACACCTACCTGCCTCAGATAGGTCTGATGGGATTCATACTTGTAAAATTTTCTATAGAGAAAATATGCCAGATAAATGTGATATATAGCTGCATTTCTCTGAATATGCCTGAGTATTGTGGCATTCTAGGTCCTTCTTAATCCATTTTGATGTGTGTGTACTGCACATAGAGGAAACATAAACAGCTGGCCAAGATGTACCTGCATGACAAATGTCCTGTACTAGTCATATTATTTTACTTGGGAATGTCCTAGGAAAGTGCTGACATAGTTCAATTTGCAGGCATTTAAGTGAATTATTATCCTAAGCCTCCCAAACTGCCAATTAGAAACCGTGATGACTGCAACTTTAATCATCATCAAAGGATGATTATGGGAATTGTTTCATTTCTTCTGAGCAAGAAAAAAAACCATCTTAAGGAATAAAAGGACCAATGAGAAAGTCAAGAAAGGGAAACCCTCCAAAAACTTTTGGCCAGTGTGGTAGCATGTAGTTAAGCTGAATATGACTGGGGGCAGAAGAAATGCTGAAGAGCAAATATCTTCATGAGATGTGCCTGTAGTGGATGGTGGGGAGTCCAGTGTGTTTGGTTTCTCCCTGCCCCTTGTACCCAACGCGTGTGCCCTCACACAGGAGCGTTTTGCACACCCACACACATTTCCCGTGGGCACAAGTGGGAGACTGAGAGTCAGACCCATGTGCTGAACTGGCCGAGAGGTTCATGAGCAGCAGGGGAGCTTGCAGGGGAAGGTGACACTGGAGCTCTGATGGCCTGAGAGCTCCACCCATTCTCCTTCCTTACCCCCAGGATCACCCCAGTGCCAGGCACTGCTCTGTCCCATGGAGCCTGGCCATTCGCTCCTGCGGCAGGGTCACAGGAGTGGTTATGGCTTTCATTAGGAGGTCAGACGGGTTTTTTTGAGAGAAAGTGGAAAGTTATCCAAGAAAATAATCCAAGTGTGTCATGGTGAGAGGTCAGGCAGCCCCCTCTTGACAAGCAACACCTTGGCAAAGTGAACCCAGTAGGGAGGAGAATGTGCATGGCTGGATGCCAGGACTGTTGTAAAGAATGGGAAACAAAGATAAACTGGTATGGCGTCACCCCTTAGAACCTCCTCCATGTGATGCTGTGCATTGACTTTATCACCTTTTAAAAGGAGGTTTTCTTTGACACTAAAAGTCTGAAAAACCTGCAAAATCCTCATGGGACTCAGTGAGTCAACAGTTTATAGAACAACCTTTGTGAGTCCCACATCCCAGTACCCTCCTCATCCCTCTCACAGAGAGGGAGGGCAGAAGAGTGATGATGAGCATTTAGGAACATTCCAAAAAATCTTTAAGAAAATGATGCTGCATCCTTAAATTTGATATATTCTCAAGCTCCTCCTCATTTCCAGAGTTCACTCTTAAAGCCTTTATTTCTTTTTCACAGACATCTCAAATAACAAAACAGTCACATATGCAAGAGCTGGTATGGAATGAAATTTAGAGAAAAATGTCTTTACAGGAAGCATGTCTGTATTCTCACACATGGGGAGGAAGAGAGGGAGACAGAGATATATATCTTACTCATCAAAAAAGGAAAAGGGAGACAGGAGAAGAATGTCAGGATGATACACTATAGCTTGGGCAAGGTAGTACCATGCTGAAAAATAACATTTGATCCCTGGAACTCAGCTTTATCTTCAGCTTTCTAACTAAAGTCTTTCCTTAAGTACTAGTATACAGTATTGAATCTTTATTTTATAGTTCCCTGCAGGTCAGCTGAAGTCCCTCTTGTCAAAACCTTAACAGTATTTTTAAAAATAAAGTTGTTCTGAGAGATGGGTGAAGATTGTCAAGTCACTGACTTAAATTTAGCTGTAGAAACAAATAGTAGTGACAATACATTGGCACAAGATCCAAAGTTCACTTAGCCTTAGAGTTTTCTGAAATCAGCTTAATTTCCCACTCCTCTGACTGTGTTTGTTTTATTCAGGTAATATATGGGACTGTACAAGAGTTCCAAAGTTCTAATACTAGATTAAATTGCTGGTCCTTCTAGGTAGACTCACTATCAATATGCAATTCCAAATTTTGGCTCTGACAGACTGTTACCTTAAGATGGAGGCATATATTCAGCCTTGTCAGAGCAGCTTTCTGAATAATACAGCCACAGTTCATCCTCTTGTTGAGTCCTCAGTTTGGTTTTTCTGAGGACAACTATAATCCCAACAATAAGGGATGAAATTGCAATCTCTTTAATCTCCATGTAAGCTGTTTGTAAACCAGTTATTAACATTGAAAAAAAAGAATATGAAACTACCCAGACTGTATCTTGGAAGAGAATTTTTTGATTATTACTATCAGCTAGTTGACTTTTTCGGGCCAGTTTGGGGATAAAACAAGAAAAGTAACCTTTGAACAGCTCAGCTGTTCAAACGTTTAAGATGTAAAATCACTCTTTGAACTGCTTCAGAAATGCCCAGGACTGGCAGAGAAAGGTGAAGAGTTCAGACCAAAGACCTCTGACCTCCAGCACTGGCACCACCCAGTCATCTGTGCCTGGAGGCCACCACAAGGCACTCACCTCAAATGCTATTTCCAGGGGTTGGGACAAGCCCAATCCTTTGCAGTCATGTTGCAATTTGGGAGGGGAAGGCTATTGTGAACATCTCCTTTTGTTCCAACTGGCTTTCCCAATTAAAACCTGCATTTTACAGGTGAGCCCAAGCCATGCACCCAAAGCACACAGACACAGCTGATCTCCATATGGATGCTCTTCTGCACTAGGTACCGGATTCACCTCACCAGGATTTAAGATCTTTTAAGATCATGGGATCACCCAAGATAAGTGAGTGGTCATTGCATGAAGCAAGAAGGAGCTCCTAAAGCTTAGATGTCAGTTTTGCTCGGTCACCATCTGTGAGCAACTGTCTCTCTTCACTACCTGTACAAGAAGCCAAGGGAGATGAGCCCATTAACATCATGAACTCAGTTAAGTGTCTAAGGTTAATGGGGACAAAGGCAGGTCAGAAAATCCTGGCCTTTCGGTGGCTCGGTGTCATCCACAAAGGCACTCCTCCCAAACCTACACCTAAAGAGAAGAACAGCATCTGTACAAAGGGCCTCCTAATAAAGGACAAGAGAATCAATTGAGAGAGCTAATGCTGAACAGAAATTCTATCATTGCTTTTTCAGTCCATTCCTTTTCCTTAAAAAAGCCCTTGAGACCCAGTCCTTTGACTGGATGTACGTGTGTGGATGTGTGTGCCGCTGACTTAAGCGTGGTACCCCTCCTCAGTTGGTGCAATGGCAAAATGAGGATTTTCCTGGGAAATAGTACTTTTCAGTTTGTTTTGGTTTAAATCTGAGATACATGAGGATTGTGAAAAAGAAACAGTCCTTTGCCTGAAATTCTGTACATCAACCTCAGGTTGTTTCAGGCAATCATGAAGATACAGACATTTTTCATAAATTTACAAATATATATACAAATATACACATATATACAAGTATATGTGTGTCAGCCTATGGGCTAGATTTAATAACGCTTTATTCCAGACACACACACAAGTATAATGGTTGTTTTTTACAAAAAGAGATTGGTAGAAAGTTGGACTGACTTAGCAGTGACTTTTCCTACATCTATGCAAAAGATCCTTAAGTGGGCTGCCATAGAAGTGCAGCCCCCTTACCGAAGTCCCCTCATCACATATACACATAAATAGGACCCAGTCTTACCTCTGTTAATGAAACAAATTTTTCCTTGATCCCAATGACCTGTAGTCAAAGAGAATTTTACTTGAGAAAGAACTGGCAGTTCAAGCCCATTTTAGATACAGTTTAGTTTTAGAAGTTGTAAAGTCTGTCAAACTAAGCCTCAAAATGCTTTAAAATAATTAAAGTTACTGCAGAAAAACACCTTCAAAAGTTCCCAAATATGCTTTTCTGTGTAAGTAGGGAAAATTTTGTCTAGCAAAAGATCAAGCCGCAAATACATAGATATAAACACTCTAAGTGATGGAAATTGCCAAGTAAAAATAGTAACAGTTTAAATTAGATATCTGTGATTGCTGTTGGTGCCCAGGAGTTATAAATAATTCAGTACACTCTGACTGAACAGTCTAAGGCTGCACTTTGGTTGTTCTGATTACTCAAACCTTCTTCTTATGATCTATATTGTTAATGAATAACTCTTCGTAAAAAAAATACAGCCTTATGCTCTACAGCCAGAAGAAAACTCTTCTTGAGATAAAACATCATGAGAGCTTAAGCAAATTAGGAGCATATAAGTTTTTTACAAAAATATGTAGGCACCAAAAGCATTTAATGTTTTACTCACTGTCTAAAGGGGAATTTTGGATGCTGAAGCTGGTATATTGGGCCCCAGGAGACTAAGGCCATGACTGATTCACACTCCTTGGAGTCTACATCATTTTGAAACTGGGGCAAAACCCACAGGTTTTTGAAGGCTTTGCTCTTTATCTCACCTACTGCAGAATTTCTGTTACTGCTTGAGAATTCCTGACCTGCTGGCATAGTAACAAGGCCACTTGAAGGAACTGCCTTTACAGAGATATTCCTGTGTCCTGCTGCCACAGGTAGGGCTCAGACCCACGGGATGTGAAGCTCCCTGCTGTGCCCAGCAGCTTTAACCACAGTGTTCATGCTGCCAACAGCCCACACAAGCCCTCTGCAGACTCAAGAGTGTCCTGCCATGGCACTGCCTCTCGGCGCAGTGGGATTGTTACACTAGGGGACCGTAAACATTTCTGATTTGGAGGGGATACACTGGCATCTCTTCCTTAAATATCCAAATACTTTTTGATGGAAAATACCAAATTTATCCCAGTTGTATCATGCGTCTCCAGAAGAGAGTTTGCCTGTGATCTGCATGCACAACCGAACAGGGACACAGATGGCATCTAAATAGCATTGCAACTCCTGAGTAAAGTATGAAAGAATGGAGAACAATTATGCTGCATTTTGCTATATATTTTCTCTCTATGTAGGACACAGGTTTTACAGGTTCCTGACATCCACATCATGTGGGATGTGCACATGTGTGTGTTTAAGGAAAAAAGGGAATGAGGGTGCCCATGTGTACACACCCTTTGCAAGAAAACCTTGGAAGTCACTTTCTGCCACTATGCAGGAGTGTCAATCAATGATGGAAGAATATCAAAATGCAGTCTGAGAAGGGTCTGACAATCCCTGCTGCTGATGCTGAGGGTAACATTGGATTATCCTCACAGAATTCTACCAATTTTGAAGCAACTGCTGTTGGGTCTCCTTTTGTACACTCTTCCAGTTTCCCCTGGAGATAACCTGAGACTGATATTTTCATTGAAAGTCTTCCCTGAGCAAGGGAAGGTCAATTGATCTGTGATTCTGGAGTGCTTTACTAGAGGTGACCAGAATTTCATTTCCCTCTTGTGGCCTATATTGAGGCAGTCGTCCGGACTCTTTCTCAAGTTAAATCCTAAACTTCTGCAAGTCGTACTACAATTAAATTGGCAGCATTGTATCAGTCTCCAGTTCTCCAGCTGATACCAGAGCTTGTCAGAGCCCCCTGGCACCAGCAGCATTTGTTGTCAAAATGTTGCAATCCATAATTATAGCTCTGAAGAAGGCTGTATGACTGGGGTGCTAGTGGGGCATACAGGATGGAAACCCTAAGTTGAACTGGGGGGATGGCAGGGAAGGAGGGGAGGTAGCATCTGATGACTTCCTTTCTAAAGCCAAAGAATAGATGTTGTGAGTGTGGAAGCACACATTTCATTTCTGGTGTTAACCAAGACAGCATTACAATATTTTCTAAGGCACCTGAGCTTTCTATGAACCTAACAGACTATGGAATAGTTGCATTATATTCCTGGCTACGACTGGAAACAGTGGACTATAAGTTTTGAGCCAAGCCCTGGTTTTTGAGTTTTCACCTTGAACTGGCAGAATCAAGATTTTATGGATCTGTCCTGGAGTTAGCAATCAAACTTTAGGCTTTTTTTGAATTTCAGTTCCTGACCTTGGATGTGCAGGTGAACCCTTTTCCACCACTGCCACACACAGACAGACAAGCAGGCTTATATACTTGTAAGCTTATATACAGCTTGTAAACCAACACCATCAGAGAATACTTCATCAAGGCAAAACTGGTTTTATGCCAGCTGCAGAAGAAAGAAACCTCTGAAAATCCATCAAACACTAATCTTTACATGCTGTTTGTGTTTCATGCCTGTTTTTTACTTTCTGTCTGTCGTTGTTACCTGGCAATCATTCAGAGCTGTCTGTTTTTCACCTTGAGTCTTCCCTTGCTGGCTGGATGAGCACAGGGGCGTGGACCATGAAGGAGTGGGAAAACTGGGGGCAAGGAAATGCAGTGGTGGTTTGTGTGAATGTGCCTGAGCACTCCTGTAGCCCTTCTAGGCCTATGTAGAGACACACAGAAGAAAGAACCCGAATGATGCGTGTCTTTATTTGAGCTATACTTGGTAACATATGATTTTCCCTTCATTTCGCTGCTGGCAGTTAGTGTGGTGCTCAAGAATTAAGGACAGATTACAGTGATTTTCTTCTGAGCTCTGCTTATCAGTGGGGCTCCAGGGATGAGACTGCACGGTGGGTAAATGGACATGGAGACATAGTCTTCCAGGAACGCTTGGGAATCTGAGATAGCCCCTGCACATCAATCCCCTCCTTCACCAACTTTGTTTTATTCACCATCCATTGAACTGCACAGCTAACATGCCATAGCTAAAAATGGTCCCAAATGATTTGCATCCACAGGAAATCAGAATACGTGCACTCTGACAATTCACTCCTGGGAGGATGAGGATCCTCTGTTTAGAGGATTCTGAGGATGGTTTCTTTTCCCTTACATTTGTTATTGCAGCTGGAATAACATTTTAAAAAGTAATGACAATTTTTCAAAAGCAATATTTCAAAGAAATTGCTCTGGTCACTGGTGGCTTGTGATCCACTCGTGACTGTCCCTGGGGTAGAAGAAAAAAAAGCCCAACTAGAAAAAGAACTGGAGGGACTGTACTGTTTAGATGAGGAAAGATCAGTTGTGTGTTTGCAGAGAGGAAGAAGGGATTGATGATATATACAGGCGGCTAATATGGGTCAGGAAATTTAACACACAAACAGCTTTAGCTTGAAGAAGGAGGTGTCCTATAGGGTACATAGGATACAGGGCACGTGTCCTGCTGTCACATAGCCCCTTCACATGTACAGTGTCCCAGCAGGGATGGACAGCAGAACCCCTGCAGCTGGCTCATCACAGTCACAGGGCAACACAACTGAGTTGCTACACACAAAACCTCAGCCTGCAGATCGCAGTGGGTTGAGCCAATTCATCTTGCATCCTTAGGATAGGCATTTTAGGATATCTGCATTCACTGCACTCCAGTGGCTCTGTGGTCTCTGGAGCATAGAGGTGTGTTGTCCCAGAAGTGCAACGTGAAAGGCTACATGGAGGAAAGAGCCTGCCAAATATGGATCCTGCGTTTCCACCTCACGGAAAGGGAGACCAAGAACATACTGGTTGCCCAGGCTAGGACAGAGTGTCACCTTATCTACAGGGGAAGGACGGAAAAAGAGTGTGGGCTGGACTCTGCAGGAAGCTGAATGTCATCCAGAAAGCACATTCTTGACTTTAAGCATATGAATAGTCAACCAAAGTTAAGGGGATTAGTCACATGCTCTGAGTAAAGCACGTGCTTAGGCACGTGGCCAGAGCAGATCTGAGGGACAGGGTCAAGCCCCTCAATGCTAGGATCACTGATAACAGATTTCTAATTAGCTGCTCCTCCAACTAAGAAACCACGCACTAGTCAAAAAGCATCAATCTCTGTTCAGAAAGATACTTCAAAGCCTCCTCCAAAATGCAGAAACTCAGAGTAGCTGTGAGTGTGCTTCAGCTCAGGAGAGATGGAGGCACTAACCATCACAAATTTGCATCTGGATGTATTCTGGATCAACCCTGCTCTAAAGACAAGTCTGAGCACACAGAAGGCGTGGTGGGGCTGTGACCCCTGTTCAGGGGTATGGAAGCACATGGGACTCCTCCCAGTTCTTTGAGAAGCACTGAGGGAAATTCACAATCTCCCAAAGGTGTTCTGCCCTTGTGTTCTTGGTGTTTGGACAAATGGTCCTTTTGGGGATCCAGCTGGAGATTAAGGTGACATGATCACCTGCTGCTTCAGACATTCCCATAGCTTTTAAGATGCTTCACAGCCACACAGGCCTTACAGACCCTATGCTAGAGCAAGTGGAAAATCACAGAACTGGCCCAAAGATTCAGGGTGAACACTTTTCTGTTGTGAATAAAAATAACCATAACCCTCTTCCACCACTGCCACACATAGACAGACACACAGGCTTATATACAGCTTGTAAACCAACACCATCAGAGAATACTTCATCAAGGCAAAACTGGTTTTATGCCAGCTGCAGAAAAAAAGGAAACCTCTGAAAATCCATCAAACAGCAAAATTACTTCCATTTCTTTAAATCTTACTGCTAGACCTCTTTCAAATCTGTATCTGTAGAATACACCCTGTGAACACTCATGGACCACACAAGGATACATCATCACAGGAGCTGCTGTATTGCTCTGCCTGCCACAGGGCCTGATGGTAGACTCCAGATAGGTACCTCTGTGACTCTGTGTCACTCCAGATATCTGTATTTACATGAAACACCTTTCCTATCACATTCAGCACTGCAGAGGAGGAAGAAAGTTTGCATTCAAAGCTGTTTTAATCAAACAGCTGTAATTTTCCTAATAATTTCTTACCAAGAAGTTTTTTTTTTATCAAATTTTTTCACGCTTTGAAGAAATGAACAATTTTTTCTAGATCGTTTTTGGTTTCCAGTCATTGGCTTTCTGCATTCAGCTCTCCAAGGCTGTTTTTGTTTTAGATTTCCTTCTTCTGTTCAATGGTAATTCATCAACCTCCTTACCAAGTAGGCACTTGCACAGTCAAATTATTTCAAAACTTTTCAAAACCACTCTATTTGAAAACCTTCCCAGAAAAAAATAAATAAACCAATCTGCTAAAAAAGGAAGTTTCTTCAAAAGGCTTGTATTTTCAACTCGAATAAATAAGTAATTTCTCTGGTCACATCCAATGGAAAATGAAATTGTGAAACTTCAGTTGACAGGGATGGCACTTCAGTGGAAACACACTAACTTAGCAGCTGGCATTGACATGTTTGGGGAATCTGTAGACAACAGAAAACAAAAGCTAGGTAGTTGAGCAAGAATGGAAGAAACCCAAATCTACTCTACTCCAACATGCCCTCCAGAAACTTCATTTCTTTGAGCACTGTTAATACAACTACATGTGTAAGAATTATTTGTTAGCTGGATATTTTTAAATCAAGCAATACTGTTTCTTGCCAGCTGTGCAAATGGCATGATCTGGAAATTAACGCCTGCGTTTCTGTGCAGCAGGCACAGGCTCCTTCTCCTGGTGAGATATTTTAGATGGAGAGGATGACTTCTTATTGACTAATGAGGACTGATATCATGCAGCTATCATGTAAGAAAGGATTGCTGGTACTATCCCTGAATTAAGAGCATGTTGGGTTGGATTGATTTTGGGGAGACCTTTTTTCTTTGCTCTGTCTCCCTTTGCCTGCATATTTGTCAGTGGTGCCCTCACTCTTGCACGTGGCAATTCAGTCATCCTTCTTCAGAGTCCCTTTGGCTAAACCCTTGACCCTTCTTCCCCACCTTCGCCTCAGCCACTGGTACCCTGCAAGGCCCCTCTGTCGTCACAGCCAAAATGCTTTTCTTCCTCCAATGGCCTTCATCCACCTCTCCAGACTTAGCTGTTCTTTTAGCTCAGGGATCTATGACCTGAACGATGGGAAGAGCAGAGGGAAGGAAAAAGGAGACAATAGGAAGAGGAGTAGCAGGAAAAAGAGAAAGACCAAAAAAAGAGAGAGAGTTCCATTTGCAGATTCACAGTTATATCATACAATGCTTAAGCTCATGGGAAATGGATCTCTGTTCTCTGCATCTGACCCTTTCACATCCATCTGTATACAGTTCTCCCAGATGGAGAGGAGATGTCCAGTGAACCAGGGCAGTTTCCAAAGACAAGATGTGGGAAGGTCCTATTTGGCATACATGAACACAATGAGAGGCATCTCTTACTTCTCTTCTACAGAAATTAGCTCCCTTTTCCTCCTCCACAATGGCTTTTGACCAATTGTCTTGAACATCCAAACCAGAAACTTGATGAAATCCCATTCCAGCAAATCCCTGGGAAGAACAGCTACCCAGCCTCCCCCCACCTCCCTTCTCCTCGGTCAGTCTTCCCCTGGATCCACCATCCTGAACTCTCAGAAGCTCCATGAAAAAAACCTTCTGAAATCCACCAGAGAAGATGCGCTGTCTCAGACCTGACGGCTTTCCTCACGCTTCGGCCGTTGCGGTGCCTCAGTCTTGGGCCACAAACACAGCATGGATGGTTTAGTGGACAATCACATTGCAATGTTTTAAATTTTTCTTTTTGTTAAAAAAAATAAATAAAGAGGGAAGAAAACATTATACACACATGTATCACAGCATTTTCAAAAGGCCTTCTGCTGCATTTACATTAGCAGTTCAGCCTCAGTTGTAAGCCTGGATGTAAGGCAGCTGGAATATTAAAACCACATTGTTGGAAAGTCCGCTGAGATGTCCTCTTGGAGATTTTTTTTGTTTTCTGGTTTTATTTTCTTAGATGTTTTTTATTATTATTAATTAATTATTATTTTCACTTGTTTGCTTCTCTCTAAAGTTTGGCAGGCAAAGAGAAAATGCTTTTCTACTTTTCCTCACACATTCCGTCCATTTTGTTTTCTGCGTTTTAAAGAGGAAAAAAACCCAACAAAACCCCAAAACCGATGACGCGACAGGCTTCTGTCATTTTGTTTTAAGAAAGAAAAAGAACGTGGGTGGGTTTCTGATAATGGCCTTGAGGAGGTACATTGTTGAAGTGGCTCAAATGCTTCATTTGTTCCTTTGCTTGCTGTTTGCGTTTTCCCTTCTGGCTGCAATGAACACGCTTTTTGTGTCACCCCCCACCACGCCTCTGCCCCCTCCGTGTCCTGTACAGATTCTGGTTCCAGATTCCCCATACGGATCCCCTGTTCCCTCTCCCAAATGGCGGTAGGTTGGTGCAACTGTAGGTTCATTTGACCTCTAAGGTATGATGCTGAAGTTAAGAGTTGGATGGAAGAGCCACGTGAGAGAAAAGCTTTCCCATCACTGTGAGAAAGAATGAAGCAACACAGAGTCCAGTGGAGATGTGAGTGCCATGTTGGACTCAGCTCTACCTTGGCACTGGCATTAATTTGAGATTTAATATATATATATAACTCTATATACATATATATGCATGTATAGGCATACATAGGCATATATATATATATATGTCTCTGTGTGTGTGTGTATTTGTTTGCTATTTGTTTTAGCACACTGTCCCATTCTCAGGTCTAGATTTGGGGCAGTTGGTCCTGGGGACAGGTTGGACAGAAGGGGCCAGAGTGCAGAAGAAGCCAGAGATCAGAGTGAGGCCCAGGCCCCCCCACGCACAGAACATGGACCAGCCATAGCCATGGCTGATGTCGTCGGGAAGTCCGTACAGGTAGCGGGGATAGCGGGAGAGCTCAAAGTTGATTCCAGCCACGCACGTGCACAGTGAAATGATGCAGAAGGTTCCTGGAGGAGAATGGGAAGGGGGAAAGGAGGGAGGAAAAAAACAGAGAGAAGTTAGAAGAGTGATAGACATACCCCTTTCCAAGCTGCCCGAGAAGAGCTGGTGCGAGTAGTAAGGAAGTGCCTAAGGGAAGATGTTTGTATAGAGAGTGGCTTAGTCTGGAGGCTCCATGGAGAAAGAACTGAGTGCCACCAGAGCCTTGAGTATTGATCTCCTGCTGAACAGAACTGTGTGGAGAAATCTCAACAAGAACACTTTTTCATTATGAGCACTCCCTTGGGAACCAGAATGCTCCATGGAACCATTGATTTTTCTGAAACTTTTCTTTAGACAGAGTGAATAATCTTGTTTTGACATTTTTGGGAGGGAAAATAACCTTGAATTTTTTGTTTCATTCCAATTTTTCAGTGATAGACTTTATAGAATATTACAATATACTTGACATATTCTGTCTGTGTTGAAATGTACATCTGAACTTATGTGGGAGATTTTCTTCATGCTTTTCTTATACCAAAATACGGAATTTTCCATTATACAGTCTCCTTTTAAACATCACTTTAAAAGTCTCTAAATCCTTCACAAAACTCAGATTCTGCCCTCTGCATGACTTCAGATTCAATCTAGGTGCCCTCTGCCATGTTGCTGAAATCTTCAAAATATCCTGCTCTTGTTTTCCATCTCTGCAACAATATATTTCTTATTTCTTCCTGAGAACACTGCGAGGACAAACTTCATAACTCTGTCAGGTGGTGTTATGGAAAGACACACATATCAGATGAGGCTGAACCTTATCCCACCCAGATGAGTCTAATTTTGATCTTTGGCCTCCAGCTTCATCGAAGCTAAACTTGGAGCTCTTGAAATGTCACAATTGCCACCCACACACCAAATAATGGACAGATGCAGATGCTACGTACCTGCCACAAGAGATAATGACTCAAGCTAGCATGAAGTTGGCATTTTATTTTTCCTAATTCCTCCCTTTGTGGGCCTCTGAATTGCCTGGAAAGCCCTGGGCTTAGAAGGCAACTTACAGGACTCGTGCTACAGGACACACACAGTCAGTCCTGCGTGTCCTCCCTCTGTTCGTGTATGGATCAGTAACGTGTGACGTGTGCTACCAGCGCAGCACATCCTGCATCTGTTCACTTACAGCTGCTGGTGAGGAATCTCCTCTTCTTCCTGGTCCCATCCCTAAACCAGTACAATCTTCCAAATTAGTCACAGTTAGCCTAATTTCTGTGGCAAGCTCTTGTTTTCTGGTGCCCTTGCTTCCTTCTACTCCTTCCTGCCCCTGGCTCTGCTTCTCTTCTGCAGCATTTTTGCTGTTGTTTCTCTGCTGCTTTGCTCTTTTTAGTCGCAGTTGCACTGAATAAACGAATTTGACCCCCCCCACTCTTAACACAAGTAAGATTATCTGGTGAATTCACATGGAATTTGGTTCAGAAACTAGGAGCATTTGCAGGAACATACACACATCACCAAAATGTGTGCACTTTCCACTATACCCACCTCCTTTGTTTAGTAGGAACCTCACAGAGGCATTAAATCTACAAATCTCTATCATGGACCTGCTGTGAAATCACTGTTATGGTCCTCCCTCTGTTCCCTCTTTTGATCACTGCTGTGCCTGTTTGGATGGTCTTTTCTCCGCTATATTTTGGAAAGTCACTTATACTTCTCTGCTGTAAAGGTCAGGGGCCTCCCCTATAGCCATGTACAGCTGCCAGATGGCCCAGGATATTCATAAATGCTCATATTATGATAGTGCCTCTGGGTACCAGTGAGGACCAGAGAGCTGCTGCAGTAGGTACTGTGCCTATTTCATTAAAAACAGCCTTCTTGCCTCCCACCAGCACCCCATCAGTCTGCAATTAATGATCTGGATTCTTGCAAAGCCTTGTGAGATCCCAGGCTCTGGAGTTGTCCTATATTACTTCAAAGCACAGAGTAGGATAAATGGGGAGATCTCCCTCCCACAATCCATTAGTCAAAAATCAGGTTGGTTGATTAGAAACCATATGTTCTTTCCAAGTTTTACTATGTTACATAGGTTATTCAGTAATATGAAGATGTCTGACAAGAACGTGGTTGTTCCTTGTAGTCTGTGTCAGAATGACCAGTACATTGTGGGATCAGAGAAAAAAGAAAAGATGCCTCAGAGGCACTGTACTCTGAACTGAGCTCTGTGGCTCATTTCAAATGGTTGTGGTTGGAAAATGACAGGGAAGGCCTTTCTTTGCTAGTAAGAACATGGTAATTTCAGCACCCTCAAAATATAAGACTGCTAAGAGAGGTGGGTGGGAAAATCTGTGTGGCCAAACTGAAGCTGCATTTGCTAAGGTCAAGAGGGAGGGAAATAACTTTGGATTTCAAATACTCCCCTCCCCATCCTTTCATGCTTTGTCTTGGTTGTTTTGATCACAAACTCTTCAGTGCAATGAGTGATGCTTACTCTTTGTATTTGAATAGTGCCCAATATATTGGCACTCCACCTTGTCGAGGGTATTCTGCCCCTTGACAAAGGAACAGCAAAGAGCAAGTAACAACACTAGTAAACTAAGCAAATGAAAAGCATGAGACTTCTCTAAAAAAAGCCTGCCCCCTTTCTGGAGAATGTGCTAACCCATGATGACAAATAATGACTGTCACAGAGTGCAGAGCATGGTCCTTAGCCCGTCACCCCCCTGTGCTTCTGCAGGATGTCTTGTATGACACAGAGTTATCTCTCTCTCTAGCACCGTTCATTGCAGACACAAAAAATGCTATATTACACCATCTAGAAAAATCCTTATGGCCATTTTATGAGTCCTATGTGTTGCTTGTGTTCAGCCAAGCAACGAAGTTCCTGCTTATAGTTAATCTGGCCTCTCACCAGGAAGGCTACTGATGAAAACCGAGTAAGATTCCTACCTCATGACTGTTCAGTAGCTGTTCCTCGTGAACTGGCAATCATAACACAAAATATCATCCTTGCAAACTGTGCAGCTGTTGGCCATTGTAGTGAAAGAATCATGGGTAGAAGGACCTGAGCTTATCCGTGAAAATGAAGCCTCTGCTAGTCCAGGTAAAACATGGAGCTGAGGTGGCAGGAGGAGGGAGGCTGTCACTCCTGCCCATGCCACTCTGAACTACAGACACAGTGCTTCAGACAGCAGGACTGCAGGAATTCATGACCATTCCCAACCCTATGATCCTTTTTCTCCCCAGAAGTCACACTGAACCCTTATGCAGTTTCCTCTCAAATTTTTGCCGTCAGTGAGGTATCCTCCTAGATGTGCACTAATGCCCCAGATTCCCTGGAAACTGCGTTGATTTCTTTGTGAAAAACACTCCCCATAGCTGTGGTCTAAGCAGATGACCAGACCTGAAGGCTGGTGGTCC
>VYZR01077621.1:38236-55441 GCA_013400675.1 Oxylabes madagascariensis | reverse complement strand
TCACACTAAATGTGAATGACAGGTGGCAATAAGAGTTTGCTGGTACATGAGCTGCACAGGAAGATAAAGGCCATCTCCTTCAGCAGCTGCGGGGAGTAGAACTCTCAAAGTTCTTTGTGCTGGGATTTACACATTATCCTCCTATGTGACACCTAATGAATGAGACAAGGCAACAGTGGGATTTTTGACAGGTAATTCACGTGTCATTGCAAAATGTTTCAATCAGGTGAGAGATGAAATTTCACGTAAAGCTGTGTCTGTGCCACAGAAACTGCTTTTTGACATGTAGTCAAACCTCCGTCCCGACTCCTTGTCAGGTAGCCTCCCTTCATCTTGGCCTGGTTCTGACAGTGCCTGTCCTGCTAATAGGCTGATGATCATCAGTGGTTTGACAACCTGAGCTATTAAATACCCCTTGGTTATCTTGTGCCTGTCTTTCTTATATATTACAGAATAATATTAAACATTACACTGAATGTCCCTTTCATTTAGATTGGAAGGTTTTTTAGGACAGAGATGAACTAATTTGCTATATATGTATATAAGATTGGGGTCCTGCCATCCTTGCTGCAGGAGCAGACATCGTCTGAAGAGGGATGGCAGGGAAAGGTAATACCAGTGTTGGTCAAAGCCTAATACCATGTGGATTATGAGTCAGAGCCTTTTGCTGTAGCTGTTTTCAAGCATGATTATATCAAGCAGTGCCATGGGCCTCTGCTGCAAGGAATGAATTTTTTCTTTTTTGTAAATGTCCCTTTCTTTCCAATCAGCCCAGCTGTGTGAGGGTCTGCAATGCCTCCACAGTTTCTAAACCTCACCTCCAGGGGAGACCAAAAACTGCTTGTGAGTGAACTGATTTAAACACAAACAGGCTCAAATCATCCATACCAAATGTTTGAATTTTCCCTGACGCTAGTATCCTCTTGAACCGTGTCAGAAGCCACGTCCTTCACCCACAGACCTGGCTCGACTTCCACAGTGATAGAGCTTGAGGCATTTCCCAAGGTCTGTGGTGTTTTGTGAGACAAGAACTGGTGCCTTTCTTAGATGCATTGCAGATGAAGGTGAGCCTTCGTGGTGCTAGGGCACAAACAGACCCTGTTAGCAGGACCTTCATCTAAACATCTTCGTTCTTCTTATTAGGAGGAGGTGTCTGACTGGAACCTGAAGGAGACATCACCAATTTGAAGGCATGGGAAATCCAAAAAGCCAGTAATTAAAATGATCTGGGCACCAAGCCCGTCTCTGAGACCCTCCTCTTACAGATCATTTGTCTCACGATTTGGAAATCACTTCTTTCGCATCTGACAGAATGATGTTCATTCTCTCCCTTCCCTCCACAACAGATAGAAATGACTCACAAACTGTGCTGTCAGATGTACAAAGTAAACAACCCCAAAACCTGATTCTCCTTGCCTTCTGTTATTTTTTAACGCATATAGAAATGTCACGTATTACTTATAAATTAGTAGATAAAAAGAGAACCGCAAAGGTATGGATTTTAAGATGTCCTTTGAAACCGTGCAGTTTTCAAACAAATGTAAATCTCTGCCTTTTAAAGTATTTCTAGTAGCTACTTGTGGCCACTAATGTCTTTGGAAGGAGTGCTGTTTACTTAATTATCATCACTTTCTTTTATTATAGGGCTATGGGAGAAAAAAAATCTCACAAGTGAAACATTATCTTTACTTTCTCTTTGCCCTACTAGCTTTTACTATTTTCAAGGTACATCAAACAAACAAATAAAATTAGGTCTGATCCTAAAGTGGAGTGTGTAGCGTTAACTATTTAAATTATATCCCAATCAAATGAAATTATTAAAGAATACACCAAATTCCCTCCCAATACAGTGATGACAAAAGGCTTTTGGAGGGAGGGAGCAGCTTTGCAGTAAACTCCTTCTGTGCACGGATTAAACGCCTCAGCAGCACGCAGCTCTTGAGAACACTTTATTGCTCTATGCATACATGCACAGAATATAAATTATTGCTTAATTATGTACTGTTCCAGCAGAAGCAGCTTGCAGCATCACCAATAGGCTGCAGAATAGCAAGGGGTTTACTGGAAAATTGCCCTTATGAAAAAAGCGGAGATGGAAGGATAAATCTGACTGGGTGATGGAGATTTAGTGCGGTGTCCTTGTGAGATTACATCCCCACCTGGGTTGGGACTTAATGCATTTTTATCTTATACCATGGACTAGATAAGCTGCAGGGTCTGTCGTGGTATTGCATTATAACCACTCTGAGAAAGTGGTTTGCATTTGACCTTTGGCCTCGTGGCTCACAAGGTGCCAGAGCTGTGTGCCTGCTGTGTGTCACCTCCCCTGTGCGCCTGTCTAGGGACCGCTGCTGCACAAGCTGTAATGTATTATGGCACCAGAGGATTATGTGTCCTCAGCCACAACCCCAAACCTTAATGGGGACCGAGCTTAGGCTTGTGTAAATCAGCATCTCAGGAACAATGTCACAGCAGCTGAGGGCTGAACTCCAGTTTGCTCTGCTGATACGAGTGTCAGTCCATACTTCACACTGCAGATTTGCACATGGTGACATTTCTGTGACCGCATCCCTTGGGGCTTGGGACTGCACAGGGAGTGGACACCCATGCTGTGCACAGCTGCAGCCAGTGAGCTACAGCGATGAGCAAGCACTCTCTGAAGCTGTGAGCTGGCACGTAAGGCAAAAGCAACACTACCTAGCTAAAGGCACAGTGGTTTGATGGACTGGGGAGAGAAGAAAGCTTTCAGATCAAGGCCTGAGTGAATAAACTTCGGAGTACTTTAGCAATGGTGATTCCTATGACCCAACCAAAATAACCTAGCAATAATAAAGTGGGTTGACTACAGCCATTAAGCAAACGTAATGGGTCATGAACTTGCAGCCACAACACAGGAGACAGCAAAAACTGATATTATTCCGATTTTACTGGAGCAGAAAGGAAAGAAAGGACCTCAGTGTCAAAATGAAGAAAAATTCTAATCCAAGGTTAGAAAAATTATCCTATCGGTGTGCTGGCAAGCACAATGCTTGGCATTATATAGAGGCTCCTGGCAGGTTCTTTCATCCTCTGCAGTGTGGAGCTCACAGCATGACCCAGGCAGAGACCAAAAGATTAAACAGAAAGAGGCACTGGAGGTCTGAACAAACTCAAGTGACACCATCACACCTTAGATCTGCCTCAGATGACGACACATAAGTTTAGTATCAAGCTGTACCTTAGGCAGGTGCTTCCCAGCCTAGGCATTTGTCAAAGCTAAAGGGAAATTTGTGGAGTCCGATTGGGTTTGCCTTGTCACAGGATGTGTTCTGTAGCATGAGGAATCTGTGCACCGCATTGCATCTGGTCTTTTAGTAATGAGGTCATTACACCTCTAAGTATGTAAGACCATTTTCTTCCAGTCAAAAAATTTAACATCTCTCAGAAGGAGCCTCAGAGGATTCACGTAATTTTTCTTTTGCAGGAAATCCTAAATTGCTGAAAAGTCTACTGATAGATGTTCTTCAAGACAAGTGAGACTGGAGAACAGGTACAGCACAAGTAAATTCAATGCAGCCTTCTTCCCTATTGCCTACTGTGTGCCACTATGAATACTTCTAGAGGGAATACTTTCAGGTCTAAAAGAATAGTTAGTCACATGCCTTTTTAATCCTTTTGTTTGCTGAAGGCAGTACTAAAGAAGCCATTGGGAGCTTGGGGTAGCGGTGGTGGCTACCTGATTTGGATACTTTCCTCTTTAGGTACTGGAGAAAAGCCTGTCCATTCATTTTTGTCAAGTGATCAAAGGACTCTTTGGTTGTACAACTTTCAGGATCTTTACTGCAAAAGTCTCTGGGCTGTATTACTGTTTCCCTGAGTTGACCTGTTAGGAACAAAAAATCCTTTCTGTATGTGCTGATACAGTTACTGAGACAGAATAGTCAGAAATCAAAATAAGATGCAATTTTTTCTGGTCAACAAGAAGCACTTAGTGCAGGGCACCCCTATGAAGTTTACATCATTCACATAAATGCTTGCAAGCAACAAACTAGATTGACTGTGTACAGCCCTAAAGAATCATGCTGAAATCTCCTTTCCTGTTGCGGAAGAAATACCTGTTCATCCTCTGTAGCCCACACGAGTACATTGGCATGACTTATCTCTGTATGCCCTGGAAGAGCCAGGTTGGGCAGAAATGAGGAAGCTCCTACTCATTTATAGTTTTTTCTAGGTCCAATTACTTTTTAAATGCAGTTTCCAGTGTCCAGTTGGACTCTGTCCAGGGAGATTAGACCAAGCGAGTGTGGCAGTGATTTGCCCAAGGGGAATGTTGTTTTCTAAGCTGACAAACTGAAGAGCCAAGAAAGTGAATCTAAATGTTGCTTCAGTCTCTGCATTTAACAAAAAGATCTGCCACACAATTTCTTCCCCATTCCTTCTGTAAGGTTTTCTTTCCGTCTAGCAAATCATGCCAGTATTAATCTTACTTCTGTTGCTTGTGCAGTCTTTCCTCTTTTATGCCAGACATGCAAACAACTCAGCAAAATTTCCTTTTAAAAATATCAACCCAATAATAAATGCCAGTTTTGTTTTCATTGTCTTCCTTTGGCTTTGGTGCATCTTGCCATTGGAATTCAGAAGCCAGCAACAGATCAAAGACCTAGTGACATTATTAAAGGATATGGAACAACCACTGAATTTTAAAACACACAGAACTTGTTTTCCAGGGCTGTGGGTGGGAAAGTCTTTTGTATTTCTACGGAATCTGTCTCCTCTGCTTTATTTCTACTTTCTTTTACCTTCTGTCAGCCCCTTAAAGACCTATTGACATCCCTGAGAAGCAACATGATTGCATGCCCTTCACGGACTACGCTAAGTTGTCTGTTCTCGTAACTTTAGAAGATACTGATGTTTCTGCCAGTACCTCCCATCCTGGTGAGGGAGAAATTACAAGTCAGTATAGCTGACTTAAAATGAACACCCAGAGGAATATGAACACTTCTTCTTGCTGAAAAGCTAGACAGAGCTGACTCCTTAATTTACTGCACACTAAGTTCAGGGAGACAGATTTGAGCTAGGACAGAAAAACAATGAGTTTAGAGGTGCGCATACACTACTTGCCCTGTCTTTTGCTGCAGACTACAAGATCTCTGCACCTCATTAAAGAAACTTTTTCTCTCCTTCTTCTAAGTGCCAGTGCCCTCCCGTGATCAGGTACAAGGCTGGTGGAATTGTGTTGGTATTTCTTCCCCCACAGTCTGCAAGTGCACATCTAGGAGCATCAGAAATAAGCCACAGGAAAAAAAACAACCCACAACACATTTCAAGGTTGACTTTGAAGTCAGCTGATAATGTTTCCATGGAGATCAAATACTATGGAGTTGACAATGAATTCTCTTGTTGAGCCTTTCCTTCCAGGGGGAAAAAAGCCCCAAAGAACAATACTTCTAAATGACTACACTCTGCAGTACAGTTGTGTTATTGACTTGCAAAAATCACATCTATATCCCACCCATTTTCTTATGGAGATGTTAACTCTTAGGTCTCAGCATTTAAATGCCAGGTGTGCCAGTATTCACCTAGAGAATCAGATATATTCCTAAGGAATTGGAAAAAAATAGCATCTAGCGAAAATAGTATTCTATGAGAAAAAAGATATTACTCTGCATTTAAACTTATGCTGTAAATGAGAGTTATGATTCCCCTTGAGGAGTATTATAACATGAAATTATAAAAGAGTATTTCAGTTGCTGTTATGCAGTGACACACAGATGTCTGTACTACAAAAGTGGGTGATGTTTCATATTTCCAGAGTCTCCTATTTCCTTTTCAAAACAAGTGCCAGCATAAATAAATAAATGCAAACTGTGTTGTTGGTGCACCAGAGAGCAGAGAGAAGTACGAGAAGTGAAGATGTAACACAGACCCCCAGCCCTGCCTTTTAAGCCTTGTCCTGCCATCAGCTGAGCAACTTCTTTCTAGCAGGGAAATGCTCAACAGGCCATCTTGGCATTATATTAACCCCAAAAGATGGCATAGAGGATGTATGTCTGCCTGGGTGATTTCCTAAATATTTATTTTTTGAGTGAAAATAAGAAATTAGATAGCATTCAAAAGGCCAGTGGTAACAGTTGCTAAAGGCTGATTACTAATGGTTCACTGGTCTGGATGAAGAAACACTTCTAGTTCTACCCCCATATCAGGACATGTGTATGTACAGTGAATTCGTATCCATACATACACGTCTGGACATGTATCTATCAGTATCATGGTTTTGAAAGACACAAGGAAAGAAAAGCCACACTTCAGACTCCAGAAATCTGGGCTAAAATGGGACCAAGGAACATGACCTTCAACTAGGTTTGTGAGAGACACCACAAACTGTGCAGGGAAAGATGTTTTAAAGGAATCATAGGATTGCTTAGGTTGGAAAAGATCTCTAAGATCATCAAGTCCAACCGTTAACCCAGCACTGCCAAATCCACCACTAAACCATGTTCCTAAGTGCCACATCTGCACATCTCTTGAATACCTCCAGGGATGGTGACCTCTGTGCAGCCTGTTCCAATGCTTCACCACCCTTTTGGTGCAGTAGATTTTCCTATTACCCAGTCTTAAGCTTCCCTGGTACAATTTGAGGCCATTTCCTCTTATTCTATCGCTTGTTACTTGGAGAAGAGACCAATCCCTTTATAGCTACAATTTCCTGTCAGGTAGTTGTAAAGAGGAATAAAGTCTCCCCTGAGCCTGCTTTTCTCCACAGTTAAGAACCCCAATTTCCTCAGCCGCTCCCCATAAAGGGACAAATTTTTAAAAGCAAGGAAAAAAGACATTTTTAGAAACAGGTTGACTCTTATTTCCTGAATATGAATGCTCTTGGCCTTGTTACATTATTTTCTAAGGGGCACAAAGCCTGCGTGGCTGCTCCGAGCTCTGCTTCTCCTCACGGGTCCAAAAAGACCTTCATCAGCTCCTTTTCTGCCTCCCACAACACCCTCGTCATGTGTTTGAGAGTTTTAAACAATCAAGAGCTTTGAGATGTTTAAACATTAAAAACCTATTAACACTGTACATTAACTCAAGCTTGTTCCAACTCAAAGCCTTAAATCACTTTAAAGCATAATTCAAAATTTAACCAAAAGCACAAGTAGGAGCCAGAGTGTTCACGTGTGTGGTGGGGGAAGCATGGCAGAGGGGGGAATCATTTTGTTGTGCTGAGGCTGTCTCAAAGACTTTCATAACCCATTTATGGCATCTCTTGATGCAAACCAGCCTTTGTCTCCATCTGGAGGTCAATCCATATAAATAAGTTCTCACAGTGGTCTGTAGGGAGTTTTGCCAAATTTTTAAGCTCCTCTGCAGTCATCATTAATTTAATACCTCTCACAGGAATAAAACATGATTGGTATCTCATTTTTTCCAGTCTTCCAACTTTTTTTGAACTATCAATACTCTTCAAAACAGCCAAAGGTATTATGCCTTTGTGAAAACTATATTTATCCCAAGCTTCACAGTTCACGTTCCGGTAACTTACTGCAACTTACTCAATTTTTCTAAAAATCACATGCTGCTGTTTAAGATCTGTCTGCAAATGCTTGTGCGCACACATGTGCATTTACACTTGCCTTTCCATAGGGAAAAAATGATTAATGTAAACTTTCTAAAACTATTACTTTTTTTGGAAGAAGCACAAGAAACTGAATTCTTTCAAAGAATAATGTTGTATAAATGAAAAAAATAGATATGATCACAGGAAATACCTTCCATATTCAGTGTTGTGGTTGATCATGTCACCACAAGTAAGCATTTTGAAGAATGGGTAAAGACCTTCCTGATCATTAAGGAAAAACAGAAAACCTAGTTGCCCTGTGGGACATATCATATTTCCCAATGAATTCCAAAGAATGGCTCTTCCTTTCTCCCTTTGTTTATCTTTCTCTTTGCTTCCTCTTGTCAGCTACTATGAAGGTACTTCATAACTGCCTAGGAGATGTCAGTCACAGAGCTTTGCCTTACATTTGCTGCATTAAATTGCTCTATTTTTGTTAAATTATTCAGCAATGGAATGATTATTTTGAGACGGCAGGACCACAGTTGTGTAGAATAAACACTCTTATTTTCTACCGTTGCGTGCTATTTTCAAAGTACAGTGAGTTAAATTTGAGACTGAAATGACTCAACAGCTGGTAACGATCCATGGCTACAAATACACAGATGCCTCTGTTGTCATCCCCTAAAATATGCCCAGCACAGGCGGAGGAAGCGCAGCACAGGGGCTCGGGGATCTGGCAGGCAAGGCTTTCCGCGGAGGTGGGAGTGAAAGAGGACACGGAGGTGTGCAGCACAGCTACACCGACAGCGGTTCTCCCAAGCCCTGTTTTGCAGCCCTGCTTTCCGATGGGGTTGGCATGCCAGCCTGGGCACAGCCAGTCGTGCTGTGACAGCTGATGGCCCTGGCACAGAGCCCTGGGTGTGCCCTCATCCCCGCTGGCACCTTGCAACAGCCCTGCACGAAGGGTGGCACAGCTGGGGCACGAGAAGGTGACCCAGCCTAAATAGTCGGTCCATCCTCTGGCTGCGAGGATAATAAAGCACTTTGTTGCCTTACCCCTGGACTGAGGAAAGGAATATTTTGGAAGTACTTCTGAGAAAGCTGGAAATTACTTATTAAAAGCTATTTCTCCCTAGTTTAAAATTAGAAAAAGAACACACTCATAACATACATAAGTGGGTTTTTCTTTATTTCTTTAATAAACATTCTCTCTTGCATATCTGAAAAAAACCATTACATTGTGCCAACACACCTGCATAACTTAATTTTTTATTCCCTCTCACACATCTTTCCTGCCTGCTTATCTTTACTGCAGCAGCCAGCATTGGAAAAAACAGGTGATCACCTCTGCTGTGGGAAAGATTTGAAGCTTTTCTAACCCTGACCGAGGTCCTCTGAGTATAGATGGGCTACAAAGAGTAACGTCTCTGCAGCACTCTTAGAGAGGGTCAGAAGAAAACCAAATCAGTGGCAAAAGTGGAACTGGCAAATGGCACTTGAAACCCCCAGACTGGCAGATCATCACTGGCTAGGACGGAGGAGGAGAGGATGAAAGAAATTCCTGATTATTTTTGAAAGCAAATGCTAGAACCAAAAATCAGGCCAGAAGAACTCCACACTACTACTATATGTGTACAGCATGACTTCCAGGCCTTTCAGCACCAGTAGAAAAGGAAGTTTCAGACTCCCAAGCAAAGCTCCAAGCCCAGTACCTCATGCAAAAATATTACTGGGCAAAGACAAGAAATGAGCTGCTATATGAGACTCCAGATCATTTTCTTACAGATCTGCATGGAGAAGCCAAATCACATATGAGGGCATTTAACAGCTGGCATAATTTCCAAATAGACTAATTAGAGACTGAATTATTAATGGTAAAATTTCTAATTGGCTCAAAGCAAGGTTACAACAAGAAACTCGCTTGACTTTGCAAAGAATAATGAATATGTTCAAGGCTAGTAAAAATTACATGCTTCTCCAAGGAAATTGTTAGCAAATGGAGAAAAAACCCTAAAGTCATCCTAAAGTGTATATCACAAGACAAAACTGGCAGAGACCTGATAAGCATGAAAAGAACAGGTAAAACAGTAAACAAGTGCAGAGATGATTTATTGCATTCATTTGCAGTAAATTTGGAACAAAATAAGACGACACAGAAGTCTCTCCCTGAAGGGCTGCCTTGTTAGGCATGCAGTAAAACCCCTAACTATTTCACTGAAAAGTGTTCTCAGTACAAATTACAGACTTACAAAAGGAAAATACATGGATGTGCAGCTGACGGACAGAGCTGTGATAAGGACGATAAAACGTCATTCTTTGTCAGTCTTTTAATACATTTACAAAGGCAAGTGATGTAGCTTTGGCCAGGGATAATTGTGTGCTGAAGCGGGTACCAGAACATGATATTGGAAGTGCCATTTTGTATTTCCAGCTGGGACAACAGACAGCAGTTCAGCAGGGAGGTGCCCAAGGTAGGGAGGGGGAGGATGAAATTACTGCCAAAACACTGGATCATGCCACCAGGAGGCAGACACCCCACTTTCCCCACAGCAGGCGCTGATGAGGAGGAAAAGGGCTTTGAAGCATTTATGTACGCCCTGCCTTCAAATTAGAAATAATGTAAGCCATATGATATTTCAAAACAGCTGACTGAAATCAGCTGACCTGGGAAAACGTCAGGCTATCAGTGATTGTCTTTAAAAGATTATTTTATAAAGCAAATACGGTAACAGAAGATGTGGTGAGGTTGGGTTTGCATGACTGCAGACCTAGCAGAATCTGAGTTGCTGAAACAAGAAAATCCTATGGATGAATGTGCTGGAGAGCAGGTAGAAAAACCCAGGGTTAGATGGATCAGCTTGTTTGCTGATCATGATACAAGAAATATTCACAAACAACTTGACAGAGAACTGAAAGAAGGGATTCCTGGAGACAATGGAATTTGCCTTGGTAGAGTCATCATTGTGCCAATTCGTAGCATCTCAGCTCTTTCGAGCTAAAACTGAACTAAAACTAAACTGAACTGAACTAAAACTGAACTGAACTAAAACTGACATTTGAACTTGACAATATTGGCTAGATTAGATGTCGAGGGAGTGAAGACACCAACCAAAAGAATTGACAGGTTTGCCATGGTAAGAAACCCAAACAAGTCAAGGATTTGAATACATTCAGAAGAACTGCTCAAAGCCAGAAAATAAAATGTGAGCACCACTTCCTGGGAACTGATGAGGTGGCCACATCTAGACTCGAAAAAGAAAAGGCATAGTTTTGGTGAAAATAAATTTGCTTTGGTCAAAACACAATGTATAAAATATGCCACATGCATTTCCTCAGGTAAATGTTTAACTGACTTCCTGTCCTGTACTTTATGAGCATGAAAGCATCACATTTCCCACAGGACTCTGACACTTGGCAGTAGTGTTACAGATGCTCTTAAGGTTCCAGAAATTGTTATAAAATTTAAAAATTACTGGTTGGAGCTTTTACTGGTGCACAGATTTTCAGTAATTTGCATGAACGAAAACACAAGAACCTGCAAGAGGATGTGCTTGGAGTCATGTATAATTTGAGTGTGACCCACTTTTGTAATAGAATTAAACAGTCTCAACTAAGATGAATAAAATGAACTAATCACAGTGAAATTTAAGAGCACAATTCCAAATGGAGAAACTCTCAAAAAGAGAAACTCTCTCACTCTACAGGGTGAAATGATACTGACAATACTGGAATGTAATGACAACAGATAGTGTAATTCTGTGTACAGGAGGTTGTGCAACAGTACCATCATGCAAAATGAGATAAAAAGTGCTAAACATAATTTACAGTATCCATCTGGCTCTGTAGAAGATGAGAGACTAAAAAAAAAATCTACTGTGGTCAGGCAAACACTGTGGTTCAAGATAAGGAATCCAAGTATAAATTGTACAATAAATACCAAAAATTATGGAAAAGAACTGTGGAAGCCGTAAGGGATCTGTGATTGCTGTTGATACAGATTCATTTGGACTAAACAGAAAAGATGAATTATTAATACTTTTTAGCTTGTTACAAAACATGCAGAATAGCAATGTAAAACAGACTCTAAATCACAGTTTGCATGTCTTGGATTCCAGATGAGCTAAAAACCCGATAGTGGCCTGCATTTCGTAAATTACTTGTTTCAGCAATTTGCTTGAAAAATTAGATCAAGCAAAGTAAAGCAAGTCCTTATGAGGCACTGCCACATGGGTTAGCAAGAGGACTGTTTGGTAAATATAATAAAGAACCAGAGGTCCGAGCAAACCACATCTGGTCTTATTAGATTATTATAGCACACTTCTCAATGCTCCGTTGAGATTTCCTGTTCAAAGAATTATGGGCAGTAAGGGACAAACCCCACAGATATGTTAAGCTGGCAATGTTTAAGCATTGTAGAATAGCTATTGGTCTAGAAATAAAAACAGAACAAATGCTATAAACACAGCCAATACAAGTGGTGGAAGGGAAGGTTAGATTTCAGTCTTATTCTATGGCTACCAATTGAACACAGTCTCCTCTCAGCTTCAATGAGGTCAGATGGCAGAAACCTTCCAAAGCAGTTATTCCCATTATTGGACCTGAGAAAAAGTTAGGCAAAACTAAGGGGCACTCTGGTTCCATTCATTTTAGGAAACAGTACAGTGATATGTTGACAGCATTTATGGCATGACAGAAGCAACAGTTTTGATCTCAAACACCATCCAGAAATAAAAATGTTTAAATTAAAACACTCACTGGCTGTAAAAGGAATGACTGTGTAACACATGACACAGTCTGAAAACATTGATAGCTACTGACTTTTAGATTAGATGGCTCTACTTGTGTATTTTATTAACTGACTGCTTCAGTTTGTAGATGTTACTTTATGCCCATTTACTGTTAAAAGAAATCAGTATAGCAGTTGCTATTGACTTGTGCAAAACAAGTAAGAGAGTAACCTTTGGGTAATGCTGATCCACGTGTCTGCGCTGAAGCAGAAAATAAGTTTGATCTCCTCTCAGCACATCTTTATTTATAATATTACACATCTTGACAGAAATTGTCAGATAAAATAATCTAGTGTCTCTCATTTCAATTAATTTCAGGTTCCAACTGCTGAATCTGGTTATTATTTTGTCTATGCAAAGAGTATGCTACTATCAGATGGCTTCTCACTACATAGGTACTTCCACTCTCTGTTCAAGTCAATTATAAACCTTCTGGTAAACATTTCAAGCAATTGGCTTTTTGTGGCATGCTGTCTTTTTCTTGTTTTTCAAACCACAAGTCATTTTTGTAGCTCTTCTGCAAACCTCTCCCATTCTTTCCACATCCTCCTTTAGCATAGACATCTGATTAGGATGTCCAGAAATAGTTTTGCTTAGCCCAAAGATAACCCCACCTCGTTGTCTCATTGCATATTCCATAAAAAATAACACATTTAGCAGCTGCATTGCACTGAAAGCTCCTGTGCAGCTGGATGATCCCAGCATCCACGATTCCAGAGACCTTTTCAGAAGCCACTGCTCTCTGAGAGGGAGTGGCTTGTTCCATGGGGATGAGTGAAGCTGTTCCCAGTTGCATGACCTTGCCTCTGTCTCCACTGAAATCTGTGTTGTTTGAGCACATCAAAAGATGGCTTTGTAAGCTGTGAGTGACCCATTCCACTACACACGGTTAAAACTGAATCTCTTTTCACCTGAAAACTTTATCAGTCATCTTTCAAATCACTCACAAATAATGTTGAGCCAGAAGGTAATCTCTGCAGCTGCACTGGAAACCAACCCACATATAATGATAATTTTTGAATAGTAAACAAGACATAGCCTGTTTCTAATAAATTTAATTTTTCTGTATTTATTTCATATACTCTTAATGTTTTAATCTGAATGTTATGCTGTAGTAAGTTAAATACCACACAGATATCTGAGCAGATTAGAGCAAAATGGCCCCTGTGCAAACTAAGCTTTTAAATAAATAAGAAACACCATGTTCATCTGGCAAGCTATCGCCTATAATGTTTTGACACCCAGAATAAACCATTTACAGATATCCCCTTGAAGACCAGTGTGTGCTTGCACAAGGTCCTAGCAGATTTCAAATGTGTTTGTGGGCACAGAGAGAACTGATGTCTAATGTCACCAGCACACCATCACTAGAACATAAATACTTGTTACTGCAGCACTTAACTCCTCTTCTGGGACTACAGAATCTTTCCTCTATGTCACACACTGATCTGTGTCACACCACAGTACAGATAAACAGATGATAAAATGCACTGAAGTGATGATCTGCCTGGAGGGCAAAAACCCAGCTAAACAAAAATCACCAGCAGAGAAAAGAAGAGAGAACAGAAGTAGTGGTGTTCACTTTGAGACATTCACCCAGCTCTGTGTTTGGGACTTGACTCTCACACCCTTCATTTCAAGTAAGTATGCCTTGTTATTTGCTGCTAATAGAAATTTGGACAGCATCTGTAGTAAGGAAGGTTGGTACATTACATGGGAAATGTTGGGTGACCTCGAGGGCTGCTGTAGTAGGAATGGGAAAAAGTTCAAAAGCACAGAGTGTCAGGGCATGTAACTGGGAAATAATAAACAAAACTTCCGCTGTAAATTGGGAGAGCATCAGTAGGAAAGTACAAAGGTGGAGAAAGGCCTGCATGTCTCATCCAGCTGCAGGATGACTGTGGGTCTCCAATGTGATGCAGCATGAAAAAAGCAAATACAACCACAAAATACTTCAGGCAAGGAATTACCAGCAGGGGAAGGAAACCATCACACCACTTATACGAGGCATTGATTAGACCTTGTTAGGGAATGGTCCTTCTCATCCATACTTGAGAAAGGCAAGTACAAAGAGGAACAGGCAGGAGAAAGGGCTGCTGGATTGATAATTGTTCTTACAGAGAGAAGTCTACAAAAAAGTATATGTAGAGTGGGAAAAGGAAAACAGAAATGCTCTTCATAGTTACTGCAAAGAAAGAGAGATGTAAACTAAAGGTTACATTCGACTCAAGAACAACTGATTAGTAATAAATATAGATTATAACTCTCAGCACAGTTTCTAGATATCAAAGTGTCTCACTGTGAAATAAGGTAGTGGTGGGAATAACATCTGCATAATCTTTGGATTTTTATTACTGAGTTTACTAAGTCACAGTGTTACTTTCAACAAGGGAGTACTGTACTAAAAAACTCAGATTACCCTTTCTACTACCATGAGTTACAGACACTCCAGACAAGTTTTGTGATTGTAAGTTAAATGTAACCATGACTGGGTGATCTTGATACGCACCAGAAGGAGCTCAGAATGAAACCAAGTCCAGATCAAGTAAAAAAACTCTGAAAACATATTTTCAGTGACTTAGAAAAGGAAGGACATGTGGAAAGAGGGAAAATGAAAACAACAAGAAAAATGCATTTCTTCAAACACCACCATCCTTACCTCCCATGAGGAAGAGAAGCCCTGCCACATACTGCATAAGGCCTCGATCCCAACAGCACCCCAGCACGCCGATAATCCATCCAAAGAGGATGATGGCCACAGCCATGCCCATGAAGCCAGCTGTCATCCTGCGCAGATCTGCAGTGGGGAAGCCAGAAAAACAACATGAGTGGGAACAGTGATAAATCAGCATCATCAGGGGTTCATAATAGTCTTAATCCAAAAAGCTACTGATCCGCAAGGGCTTCAGTGTGTGTTGGTATGGGATGATTTAAGTAAGGATGATTCAGAGTGAGGACAAACCATAAATTAAGTCACTAACTTGGACTGGGGAGAGAGAGAGCAGATGACAATTTTACCACACAATGAAGCTCAGTGCAGATGCACCCAAGTGACTTGTGACAGCTTTCTCAGGAGCTAGAAGTTGTAAAATATCCTCAGTGCAATGCTGTGCCTAATAACTCCAGTCTCTGAGCACTAGCACAACATCTGTTTACATCTTGCCTTCTCATCTCTGTCCATTACTCCTTGTCACCCTGCTCAAACCGATCAGCAAAGCAGTTTCTATGCTTTGTGCCAGCACAGACAGGACAGAGGATTCACCTCAATTGTCACCCCCTGGGTGATTTTGGGAAAATCACTGAGCCCCTCTGGGCCACAGCTTCCCTCGTGTAAGTTGGGCCGCAGCACCCGGTGGTCGGTAGGAGTGAAAGGTGGTACCTGCAGGACAGCGAGGCACACCGATACTCTGGTGTCAGACATCGTTAGATGCACTCCAGATACACGGCTGGGACAGAGGACACATCATTGTCTTCTCCTGTACCTAGATGGTGACCTTGCCAGATGAATTCCGGTGAGGACGTTTTCGACTGCTCCAGGGAGCACTAAGAGCAGGAGGAGGGCGGGGCGCTGGAGCAGAACAGTTTTGCTCTTCAAGTGGGCACTGAGTACATCTGATGTGGGTGGCAGGGGCTGACCTGCATTTATTTCATAAATAAAGGAACAGGGTCCCTAAGTCCTAATGAAAGGAATCCTTAAAGACCTGGCTATGCTGCATATTTGCCTTCTGCAAAAAGGATAGGACTGTGGGACTACTGGATACCCTCTTCCTGCATGTGCTAGAAAAAAAAAATCCTTCACAGTTGGCTTGGATGTGAAATCCGGGCAGTGAGACCACCTGGCAATTGAAAGAGCAAGGACTATGTGAGCTAAAGAGCATCTTCACACCCTCAGATAATGAAACAGATGGGGGCATCTTCACTAACATTTGATTATTCCCTGTCCCCCCTTCATGCACGCATAAAAAGCTTAAGTACTGACATATCAAGAGTACACGTACAGAGAAAATCCCAGCCAAGTCAACTCTCTAAACATTTGTTTCCTTCTTGAAACATTTTTTATTTTTTTTACAGANGGATTTGAAGTTTTATAAATCTCAGATAATGAAACAGATGGGGGCATCTTCACTAACATTTGATTATTCCCTGTCCCCCCTTCATGCACGCATAAAAAGCTTAAGTACTGACATATCAAGAGTACACGTACAGAGAAAATCCCAGCCAAGTCAACTCTCTAAACATTTGTTTCCTTCTTGAAACATTTTTTATTTTTTTTACAGAGCAATGATTATACTTTTTTTTTTTTTTTTCACGAAACAGAATGCTTATGACAGAGGAGAAAGATTTGAAAACTGTGAATCATCCACCAGTCTCTATGGCAGCTTTTCTCCTTGGCTGGCCTTTGACTATGTCTCAGTTTCTGTTATTTTTTATGCTTTTCCCCCAGTGGATAAAAGGACCAGTAATACTCACAGTGCAGATTCAATGAATTCTGTGAAGAGTGATAAATTACCATCATCAGAGATTTATAAAACTTCAAATCCAAAATGCTAAGTGTCCACAAAGTCTATTGGTATGCTGGTACAGAATGACTTGAAGGCATTTTTTTCAGGTCCATGCTCATTACAGTTCTTTGTATGCAAGATCAAGTTGCAGAACGCAACCTTTCCCTTGAAGCTATAACTCCTTCCTGTAGATTGTCACTGATTTTCCAAGGAGTCTCTCTGACAATATAAAGATAACCAGGCCTTCAGTCCACCAGTAATCAGGCCCTTTTAGCAAGATGCACATCTTAAAATAAGTACTTTTATCTTAGGTTTTGTGACTGTCCCACCACATTTGAGTATGTTCAAGGAGCTCTAGTACAGAAAAAAAAAAAAAAAAAAAAAC
>VYZR01077619.1:5482-17954 GCA_013400675.1 Oxylabes madagascariensis | reverse complement strand
GGCCGGGCCGGAGCAGCCGCCCGTGCCCCCCGGAGCCGCCGAGCCCCCGACGGGCGCGTTGTCAGGGCGCGGAGCGAGGCCGGGCGGAGCGGGGCTGCCCCGGGCACCGGCCGCGCCGGGACGCCGAAAGCCATTCCCAGGCGGGTCCCAACAAGGTTTGCACCTGTTTGGGGGAAATGAAAGTTTTGTTCTTTTCCGTTTTGTTTTCCGACCCTCGGGATGAGCCTTTCGTAGACAACCAGGAAAACAAGGCATGTTACAGGGAGGTTTTGTGAAGTCTTCCTGTAACTCGAGGAGCTGAGGTGCAAGTCGGCTCCAATACCTGGAGAAGGATCGAGTGAGGTTTCATATGGACCTGTCGGTCTTTAGGCTGACCGGTGGCAAAGCGGGTCAGTGTTGGGCTGTGGGTTTTCTTGGGACAGGATGATTGATTGGGAAGAGCTTTTCCCCCGGTGTATTCCCCGTTGTCAGGTAAGTGCAGGGCTCGCACTGCAGCATTACCTCCAGCCCGGTGCTTCTGCACCGCTGCCGGGTCTGAGGGGGCTTGTGGGGTTTTGGCTGCAGCTTTCCATCAGGTAATGCATCGGCGAGAGAGCGTACGGGTCTGCTTCTGTTCTTGTCTGTCTGTCACCAGTCTTACTGTCCGACCCGGCTTCTTTGAGCTTGGAAGGGGCAGCAGCCCTTCAGGTTAAAGGGCAGCATCCGCAAAGGGAGACCCTTTGCCTCTCCAGTGCTGCACTTGGTGTTGGTTTGCTGAGATCAGAAAAGGTTGCTGTGGATGCTCTCTCCTGCTAAAAATGATGGCCAACATCCTGAGAACAACTCCTAGATCTTCCTCAGGGGGGACTGCAGGCTCCCAGGTAGTGAGATGGTCAATGATGCCTCTGAATAGAGAAAACATCTCACTGCTTGATAATTCAGGCTGGAGGCAGGTTCTACGGGCATGCCCCGAGCTGCTGTCTTGCACAATTTGCCCATTGTGTGCACCTGTAATACCAGTTACTGGCAGTGCAGCTGAACAGAAGCCTCTCAACTCCTTCAGTGGAGGCCAAGTGCTGTTGTTTGTCTCTATCCTCAAAGGCAGTGCTGTGTTGTTTCTCCTCAGTGGTTTAGCCAGAATGCTAAATATGTGTTAGTCTCCTGTATTTAGAAAGGTGTAGCTGTCATTATATTTGCAAATAGAGTATGCACAGTAATGAGTTTACAGATGGCAATGCAGTCCCCACGCCTTACGTCCCTGTAGAGACATAACTTTTCTGGTTACACCCCGAGACAGCCCTACATACCCACTTCCCTTTGGTAAAGCTTATGTAAACAACTGGAGTTCCTATTTTGCCCTTGAAGGTCAGTAAATATGGGAGCTGATTTCAGGGAATCTGATCTCAGAACTCTCCTTGATGCATGTACTTCACAAATGCCAGTTTTCAAAGCACTCACGATAGTCCCAGGGGAGCACTGCTGACAATAGTGCTGCTTATTGACGATTTGGAGTCTGGCTGCTGTACTGATGGTTAGAATTTTACAAGGTGAGGGTGCATTCTTACAAGTATGAGTTTTATTTTTCTTTATTTTGAGCCCATCGTACAAATACTTGTTGGTGTTACTACATTATGTTAGTGCTTACCCTTTTCTTCTCTTGAGGATCTGGTGCTAATGAAACAGTGCTTTTGTCAGGAAACTCTAGCTTTAAATTCCCCTGTCATCCAGTCTCTGGAGAGGGGTTGTTAACACTCGGTTAGGAGTCAAGAAGAAAAGGTTTGCTGGGTTACAAACCAAGAATATCCAGGCTCACGAGTGATGAACTTTCAACAGATCATTTAAACTTTCCCTAAACTGGTGTCTCTGTTTTGGAATGACAAAGTTGTGCTTGCCACCTTTTTCTGTGTCTTGAGATGGAATTAAAGGTGCTCGTGCAGGTGGTACCATGTCTTAGCAAGAGGGTTGTTCCAATTGTTTGCTGTCTTGTAGATTTCCAGGCAAGTTTCAGGGAAGAGTCTGTTTAGCAAAGCTGACTTCATATCCAGTTGAGAAACACAGCTTTTATGCCTGGCTTGTGCTCTGTGACATGTTTTTTTAAAAACGACTTTTTAGAAAGACAGAATTCTGCTTCCTGACATATGTGGGTGCAGCAAAGATACGTGTCATGAAGGATTGCTGTCTCAACAAAGTCAAAGAGTGGGGAGAGAGCATAGAGGAGAAGAAAAGTCTCCCCAAGGACTTGTGTTGCTGTAGTCTCTTGTGCCTGTAAGTGTTGCAACACCTCGATCCTCCTGCTGCCTCAGTGTTATCAGTATTACTTTTGTGAATAAATACAGGGCTCTGCTTGCGTAGCTCTGCATGCAGAATTGGTGCCTGTATAGTAAAGGGTCTGATTCCCTCCTACCTGTGCTGCTCATTGCTATGGGGAGACAAATTAGTACTCGTGGGCATGATCTGAAACCCTGGAGAAAGATCAAAATAATCCCATTGAGCACAGTGGCTCTAAAAATGTGCTTGGCCTGAATAGAAAAGGAGTTGGCAAACACTGTTTCCACTTAGCAAGACATTTGATAACCAGTCACTGATCTAGAAGCTGGGCTGGAAATATTTCTGTGACTGCAGCTGCTGACACCTGCCTAGTGTTTGGAAATGAACTCTCAGCTCTTCTGAATATTGATCTCATCAACACTCTCAATGCTCTTAATTGTGAAAATGGACATAGATCTGCAAAACATGTTTTCAATGCTGCACAGAATTTACTATTTACAGTTCTGAGAATGATTGCTTATTTTCCACTCATGATGCAGCTGTGTATTGACCTCACAAAGACAATGAACTTTGCCTCTAGGCATTTACCTCTGAAAGACAAGAAGGGCAACAGATTAGAACAGATGAGAGGAGAGAAAATGACAAATAAATCAGTCTGTTGTTCAAGACAGCAGTTCTTACGCTACATGACAAAAAAATGTTCATGTGGTATTTCCTTGTTAATTTGTCTAGTAGTGAACTTTTACTGTGGTAGTACATAATGGCAATGGAATGGCATCTTGTTTAGAAGATCCTGAGAGGTGACTGCAGGGGAAGTGATAGAAACACATGAAATCGTGAACACTCTAAAGATTGATTGCTACACAAAGAGTCAGAGTACATCCTGTGAAATTTAAATGTATATTAAAAAAATGGGAATACTTTTTCACATAGTGTAGATGAGTGTTTTCAGTCCACTGCTGAGCGTGCTGTTGGTGTCCCAGTAGTTAGGTAGTTCATAGAGGGTGGGGCCACAGGTGGATTGTCTGGATTCAGTTTCTATCCCATAATTCTTAAACCTGTGATTCTTGGAGATAGGTCTACCAGAGTGATTTTACACATGCCTTGTTCCTTATGCTTATGTCCCTCTGGAAGCTGCTTAGATCAGAGCACAGCTCAGGGACTGATCCATAACCTGGCATTCTGTTACTCCCTGTCATTCAGTTGGACTTCAGCATTTTGTGGGATTTGTGAGGAAGAATGTTTTTAGGGTTCTCTGGAAGCATGTAATCTCTGACTTGCCAATTTTGGGTGTTCCTTCTCCAAGTGCTCATGACCATTACAGATTGTCATCGTTTAATACTGGAGCCCACCCAGGCCATGCAGGAATCGCCATTCACACTTTACTGTCCCTGGATAGTAAGCTCATTCCTGGAAATCAAAAGAAATATGATAGATCATCTGCTGATTATTTGCTTAATAATCAGCAGTGTAATAATAATTGGTTTTAAATATATATATATATATTCGCTCACAAATAAGGAAACTGCAGGCATGTCAGAGCCAGGAGTTACTAGGATGTGGAATGCCTAGAGGGCTTTAGAGATGCATTTAGGGTGGGCAAATGCAGGAAGACGGCTGGAGGGATAATGGGCAGTTGAGTCTGTCATGAGGCAAGAAAATGACAGATTTTGCTGCTTTTCCATGTCTTTAGTTACTTCAAAATCCCATGCTTTATAAACGATCCCATGGACCTTCTGAAGCCATCAGTTACCTGCAAGAGCCACAAAAGGACAATGTGATGAAAGTACTGAGGAAACTGGTGAGGCAGGGAGGGCAGATAGAGCTTTCCCTCCCTCAAGTACTTGCAAGATTTATGCTTTGGCATCCACATCGGGCTTTTCTGTGAGCCAGTTGTGGTCTTGCTAGGCATGCCTAAATTAAAACAGTACTGCTCGTGTGAAAAGAATTCTGTCTGTATCACATGTGCCCAGTTACTAATTTCCATCCCTGCCCATTCATTTCCCTACTGTCCTATTCCTGCAGGCTGTCATCTGCATTTTCTTGGCTGTGTCGGCTCTGTGCTTTCTTGAGTAGCCACCCCTGGGACTTTGCATTTCTGCAGATGTTGCAATGTGGAGAGGGAGTTGCAAGATCCAGTCCTGCAAGCGTGGCACTTCATTTGGGAGTAGAAATACAGTGTGCAGAGGCATTGGGGTAGGATGGGAAGGTGCAATTTCCATTTGTGTGTTTAAAGGCAAGCTTGGCGTGCCCTTCTGGCCAGACATGCCTGTCTGGCCTGGAATGTCCTGTAATGCTGTTTCTCATACAGACATAACCCCAGGTACTCTATGCACCAGTGTTTTTTTCTTCTCTAGCATGCTGAGTTTATGTAGGATGTCCATCTGCTCTCTTCTGTTAGGGAGGGCATTAAAATCCCTCTTCAGTAACCAGTAAATGCCTGTTGTTACCTTGCCTTTGGAGCTTGGGGATAGTTTTGCTCAGACACTTGCAGTTCTCAGTGACTTGTTAAGCAGCATAGGAGCTCTGTGGTCACCATCCTCTGCTCAGTCCCCTGGGGTAAGTGATGGGTACAAACTACAAAGGATTGAGAAACAAACTCACTGTTGTTTGAGTAATATGCAGAAATGTACCATTTTGTGCCTTCATCGTGCAAGGCTGTGTGCTGAGGAGAGCAGGTGAAGTGTTGGGTGAGTGCCTGTGTGCTCTGAGCTTTAGGGAGCTGTGGGAAGTGCTGCATGAAGCTCTCGACAGCCTCTGGGCTCAGGAGATGGGATGGGAAAGAGGCAGGACCTCAGGCATTCCCTTTCTTTCAAGTCACATGACAGGACTTGGTTAAATAGCAGAATGAATCTGTGATCCTTTCTCATTCTATAGACTGAATATTTGGCCAACATATAAAGCATTTTGAAAGATTCTCTGCTCTGGCCCTTCCTTCTGTAAACAGTGGTTGTTTCTTTTTGTTTATGCTTAGGTTAAATCCATGTTGGTTTTTTACCTTAATGAAAAAATGCCATTTTAAAAGGGAAAATGGAGAATTTCTCAATTGAAAATGGCTAAATTAAATGCTTCAGTGTTTCCGAAAGATTATTCTGTGTTCTTTCAGAGTTAAAAGCATGATCTGAGCTCACTTGTATCTTTGGTCCTTTTGGAGCTCAGATTTTCTTGTGAGCATCTTTGTTGGGAACTGGAGGAACGGGTGTGAGGCTGCTGCCAATCTGCACTGTTCTGCTCCCCCAGACAGGGGAATCCCCAGGCTGGAGCAGTGTCTGTCAGCTGCCTGAGGAGCCAGGTTAGCTTGTCAGCATCTGGGTGTGCCTGCCCTGTCCCAGAGCAAAGGTTTTTAACTTTGCTTCTGGAGAGGTCAGAGGCCAGGGAAGGGCACTGCAGTGCCTTCATGTAGCAGGGCTTTGCAAACAACTGATAAGGCAAAGTGGAAATGAAACTAAAAGAGCTGCACCTTTTGCTGGAATCCACTGGGTGAGATTTTAGCTCTGTTTCTTCACTTGGAGTTCAAGGAACAGGCTGGAAAAATAGCTCCTTGTGCCTGTAAAGTGCACTGGGGTTGTAGTGGATATGGGGTAGCTCTCAGCAGCTTGTTCAGCCTCTCCCCTGGTCTCTTCCTCCTTGTAGTAACCTAATGAAGTTCTGCCTCCAAAAACATGTTAGCAAATAAAAACACCTCTAAAAGCCCAGCCCAGGAGGTAGAAGGGATGTGATTACCTAGTTAATAATTGTTTCAAATCTCTTCAAATGCTGCTTTCTGTGAGCTCGGCCAGCTGGCATCCGTGCTGTGTGTGTCCTGTGGTGGCACTGAAGGGACAGTGCTGTGGCTGCTCCCCTGGCCTGCTCTCTGTGGCAGGGCCTGAGGCAGCTTTCCTGCAAGCTCCAGCCTGGGTCTGTGCTTGCTTATTACCTGAAAACTGGAGGAATTCCACTGGCAGGAATAAAAATTTAGGAAAATTCGGAGTACTGATCCTCTGTAACAACTGGATTCCATTGCCTGCATCTGCCCCTGTGGAGCTGCTTTGGGAAGCTCTGCTGCCTCTGCTCTGCAGAGCAGTGCGGGAAATCTGCTGTTGGTGGGGCAGCCCAGCCTGTGAGGAGGAGGCACAGGCATGCCTGTGCTGCAGGGAGGGCACCAGGAATGCCACCAGTTCATGCCTGTGCTGCAGGGAGGGCACCAGGAATGCCACCAGTTCATGCTTGTGCTGCAGGGAGGGCACCAGGAATGTCACCAGTTACGCCTGTGCTGTAAGAGGGCACCAGGAATGCCACCAGTTATGCATGTGCTGCAGGGAGGGCACCAGGGATGTCACCAGTTATGCCTGTGCTGTAGGGAGGGCACTGGTGGAGGAATGCCACCAGCTGATGAGGAATGAGCCAAGGTTGGGAGGCCTTGACCTGCTGGATGTAGAGATAAGCGAGAGCAGGGCTAGAGGGAGCTTGGGCACTTATGGGGCACTTGGAAAGCTCCTTGAGCTTTGTTTTCTGCTCCTTAGGGATCAGGAGGGAGCAGCGTGAGCTCAGCTATACTGTTTTGATTATAGTTTTATTTAACTCAAGTGAGGCTATCAAGAAGGTTATTGCTGTCTGAATCGATACCATATGTTATAAATCTCCTTAAAATGCTGGTGTGCTGGTCCATTTAAAATCTTTGGTAATAAGATAAGGTGACTTCTGCATCATGAAAAGCATAAAATCAATGTGTAACTATGGTCACGTGTGCCTGTAATGATCTGGCACAGCTTTTATTGTGTGGACTTTGGATGTATTGTTTAGGGGAAATTGCTCAGAAATGTTCCTAATGGAGATTAAGTGAGGAAGAATCCTGTGCCAGGTGGGCAGCAATACACTGCTTCAGGATTTCTATGTTGCTGGGTTTGTGCATGTTTTCTTTTTTCTTATTTGCTTACATCATGCAGACTAAGTACATGTTTGAAATTTTAAAGCTGAGAGCCAACAGTATTTAACAAACATCTGTCAGCTCCTGTGCTGCTGTGAATAAATGTTGTAGTGACAGAGTAAACAAGTAAGGAAATTAATATTTTTAATAAAGTAGTTTGTTTTGAATTTTACATATTTGCTTTAGAAGTGTCTGAAACCCCAGAGTGTGTATTAAAGGTCAGTAGCCAGATGGGATTTCATGTAACAGCAGAATACCAAAATACCTGTTCTTGAGTGTGTTAGTATTCTGTCTTGTCCTGATGTGGGTAGGTTGTTAATAGGTCAGTAGGTCTGTTCAGTACATCTTTCTCATTTCACCCTAAACACCTGGCATTCCAAACCAACTATGTGTTCACATTTTTTTTTTTTTTAATTTCAGTATTTACTTTCCTCCCCCCTCAAAAACAAAACAGAAAAAAATTTCACTAAACAAAGCAAAAACTAAAAGGAATTTTTATTCTTTAAATGTTTTGGAGGTCAAAAAAAAGCTAATGGCTGGAATAATGTGAATGTTCATATTTTTTAAAAGAGAAAATTTAATGAAAGTAGATTTTATTAATTTTCAGTTGTGATGTAAAAATAAATACTGATAAAAACATCTGGACAGCTGTCTGTGCTGGGAAATAGAGTCTTTCCTATCAGAGGAAAGAATGAGAAATAGTAAAAGAGAAGCAGTATATGAACTCTGTTAGACTGAAACAGGGCAGCAGATCAAGCAGAGACCAGGTACATCCAGTCAGTCTGGTTTTCCCCAGCCCTCTGTTGGCAGCTGAAGGTCTGGATTTTCATCCCACTTCCCATTTTATGTCGTCTGGGAATTTTCACTGATTAGCATGTCTTGTATTGTCTGTTGCCCTACAGGAAGTTTTTAAGGAAAGCTAAAAGTTTCCTCACTCTGCCAAGATGTCTGTTTAAGGAGAGCAATTCCTAAATTGCAGATTTTACTCACATGTGAATTTCAGGTGTCTGTTCCATAAAGGTGGCTTTGATTTTGGAGGGCTCTTCACCGAATTTGGAGAGGTTACAGCTGAAGCAGAGTGTAAGCCCAGAGCTGCTGGAGTGACAGAGCTGCCTTACCAAGCAAATCCTTGCCCAACCACACACCCTGACAGGAAAGAGGATTCTTGCTCTTTTTTTCTGCAGTTTTCCTCTTCTGCCTCCCCTCCCCTGCGGCTCCTTGATGAGTTCCCAATCTCCATCCTCCTCTCCTCCCCCAGGGACATGGAGAAGCCAGATGCCACAGAACAGGTTTGGGACCAGTCAGCAAATTTTATGCAGGTTGAATTACAGGAGGAGGAGAAGCAGTTCTAGTGCATGTTCTTTCTCACAGCAGGGTGAATTAGAGAGACTCTAGCACACCCATGGAGATCCCCTTGTAGGAAGAAATGGGGCATCTTTTACATGTTTGTATTATGAAACAGTAAACTGGAGAATTTACTGTAGAAAAGGAAAGCCAGGAAAGCCCCTTTCCCATGTACGCATTTTTATCTGCTACCCCTGCAGGTGGTTTGTTGTGTATGTAATGGAATACAGCTCTTTAGACAGTTGTACTAATTGTTGCAGATTAGGTTAAATTTTAAACCCTCTGTAAAGGCAGAAATGATCCAAGTTTGAAACTACTGAGCCAGTCATAATGTGTTTGATCAGTCTGAAGTGTGTAATGGCCAAATAGTGGGGAAGGTTGCCCCAAAGGGGACCTGCAGTCCTGGCAGGGAACAGTCCAGAAGACAAGCTTGGGTAAGCTGTTTATCAGATTATTACAGTCCATTAGTTAAAGGAGGGAAAGGTCTTCCAAGGAAAGTGGAAAGAAATCACAGTGTGTGTTACTTTCATCTATCTCTCTTGTATTTGCCATTCATGAATATGCAAACCTTCTGTATTTTGCATTTTTGACGTCTATTCTATTTATTGGTAAATTATTTCATGTCAAAGTCTAGCATTTGGGATTTCTTTTGTAGCCCTGAAACTAAAGGTGGTGTTTTTTATCCTGGTACAGTTTTGTAGATCTTGATTGGACAGAAGGCCCCATAACTTTCCAGTCTGTTAAGTAACTTACTGTGGCAGTTGATTCATAGATGCATAAGAAGAGGATAGAGTTCCAGTTTAGGAATCCGGTTTCAATGTTTGATCTAAAAAATACCCCAACAAACTATTTTTCCAATAGCCTACAAATAGAAAATGCAGTAATTTGGATTACTTACTGATGTTTATGGAGGTAATCTTGCACAGTCCTGTGCATGGTTGAGTCTGATTCAGTAAAACAAGCTAATAACATTACTCTCAGCTCCCAGACGAAAGCTTGTCTCCACAGACTCCACATGTGAAGGAAGCCAATGCTCTCTTAGGAACTGTACTCTTCATCCCAACCCACTCAGTCTCGTACCTAAAAATTCCCTCTGGCATGGGCCCTGGATCTGGTGGTTGTTAGTCACAGGCAGCATGCCCTGGGATGGTAAGAAAGGGAACCAAGCACCCTGCTTTCTAAGGTATTCTGCTTGTAGCAAGTCATTTGTATTTGTTTTCCTCTGGAATTAGAACTTTTAAAGATGAGTAAAGCATTGCAGGATAATCTACCTCTATTTGCAGTTTGGCTGCTGAAAACCAACCAAAAATTTCTTAATCAACATCTGTCTTGTCATCAGCACAATAGGAAAGCAAATATGTTTTCACAGTCAAGGAGCAAGGAACAGATGAGCTGTTAGATTTGTGTTTGTGCAGTACTTCAACATTACCAGGTTTATTGATGCATCAGAGTCTTTCCAGTGGGATGTAATGAACAGAGCCATGAGAGTGAGGAATGTGTTGTGTTGTCACAGTGGGGCTGGGCAGAGCAAAGCTGAACTGAATGGAATAGCCCTGGATGTTGAAATTGAAAATGCTGAGAGCCATTTAACCTTTTAAGAATGTATTATTTACCTCTTACAGAGTTCTCCATATTGAAGTGGCTTCAGAAATTAGAAAAAGGAAGAAGAGCCAAAAGAGCAGGAACCCCTCACACAATATTTTTGCTTCTAAGTACCTGCATCTTTCTAATATGTTGTTTTGTTACAGTAGTTTTTAGCTGGCCAGTGATATGTACCTAGGCTTGAGGGTGCACAATTTTGCTGCAGACTGTAAAATTTAGAATTGTGCTACAGTAAAGGCTCTATTTTCTAGCTGTATGTATTATTGTAATAATAAAACTGCCATGTGAGATATGCAGTTATAGTCTGCATATGAAACAGTGTGAGTGAGGAGACCCAAACAATGAGATTTTTGGAGCTTGTGTATGAATGTTTATGCGTTTAGGAGCGTTAATGGATATTTTCTGATTGCAAAGAACACTGCCTCAGCTCATAGAAGTGGTGATGAGACATCACCTGCATGTGTAGAAGAAGTAGTGGAGTTCTCAGAGCAGTTTTAAGTGGAGAGCAGCTCACTTTCCTATGGGTGAAGCATAACATCATGAAGTAACTAATCAGCAGAAAGTGGTGGTAATATTCACAGTGATTCCCTGGTTTCTTGGTATTTAACCTTTTAGAGGCATAAGGGTGCACTTCTGCAGATATATGTGTATTACATGCAGGCACACAGGTTTAAGGTCTCTTGGGTCAACAGCTGACCCTAAACCAGAATACCTTTTCATTTTCTTTTCCTATTGAAACACTGCAGGCAAAGGATGCCACAAAACTCACAGTCTTACACTGAACATGCTATCAGCTTTTGATAGAGATTCATTGACTCATTCCCTGCATTTTCAGTCGAATCTGATCCTCCTTTCTGATGATTCACCATATTTTTAGAAATTTGTTTATCAAATAGCTGCTACCTGTACCCAGTGGCTTTTAGGTGGACTCCCGCTGACCTTATCTGTGGAACCTATCCTCTGCTTTTCAAAACACCCTCATCTTGACAAGGGCTTTGGGGTTAATGTGCTGTGCAGCAAGCAAAACAGCCCTTCATTCAGCCAGCTCCTCTCAGTGGGCAAGTGCATGGACAGTGAGTGCTGTCCCTACATCACCTGGGAAGGGGCAACCCTGGCAGCTGGAAGATTCCCATGTCAAAACCCAGCTGGTAACATGAACAGAGAAAGGCAAAACCATGGTGCTTTGCTCTTCACTGCAATCTGGCCATGTGTCCTGCCAGCAGCATACTTGTTTTTATTTAGCAAGCTTGTCTGGAGAGTATGATAGGACTCAACAGAAGGCAGCTACAAAATCCTTGTCATTTTATCAAGCACATTAGACTAACGATGGCAAGAACCTTATTTCCAGCAGCAGATCCTGCCACAGACACATGACTAAAACCTTCATCCTTTCCCTAAAATGATCCCACATTTGAAGTCTTTCCCAGTATAGTCAGAACTCTTATCTCCAGATTACTGAACAGCTATGCAATTCAATAGCTAGAGAATGGTTCTGAATTATGAATGAATGCTTTGTTTAAAATCCAGCACTTTTCCCATTTTTTCTTTTGTGTAGTAACTTCTCTGGCTTCTCTGCTCAGACTTTACTGGAGTGTGGAATGATTGTATCTTCACAGAAATCTGCATTGTAATCTTGATAGTGATTGTGAACATTAACTTTGTAATCCTCACTTGGAAATGTAGTGATGAAGTATAGGTACAGCAATAAACTGGAGCAGGAAACAAGGAGCAGAAGGGGTTAGGGTGTAGATTGAAAAACTCTAGGGAAGGAGAAGGTTAGGCTAATGGTGAGGGATATGGTAAGAGACCTGCTGGATTGGGGCTTTGCAAGAATTGGGAGCAAATGAGGAAAGTGAGGCTCCTGTGCTTCTCCCTGGCCCCCCCAGGATCAAGGGAAGCCGCCAGTCGCTGTCTGGACAGCTGGCAGTGTACCTGTCATACACATGGATAGAGCGCAGTTACCCTTCCTGCACATCCCTGGATCCTGATGTTGGTACTGGTGAGAGCAGCAGCCAGGATGCCTGGCAAGAACAGGGCACTTCAGATGTCTTCAGCCATTAGAAACATCTCTCTCTCCCCACCACCCCCAGGTGGGTTTGTAGGGCTTTTTTTCCACTTAGCAGAAGATGTCCTGTTGGAGAAGGATGTTGTCCTCAAATTGATGTCCTGCATTCTTAAAGCCGTTGTCATGCTGTGGGTGAATGGGTTACTATATTGCTAATATACACTATGGTCAGTTATTTTAACCTGCTAATACTACTGTTTATATAAATGTGAATTACTGCTTTTCTCCCAAAGCCCCACTGGCATTTAAAAGCTGGCTCTTGTGTATTTCAGTAATACTGCTTATGCTAAGCGTGAAAAAATCATTGG
>VYZR01077610.1:11624-31791 GCA_013400675.1 Oxylabes madagascariensis | reverse complement strand
CCTTGAGTTAGCCTTTCAAGTAACACCATTTGTAACTATATGGAAAAGGTCAGGAAAAACCACAACTCATTTTTCTATTCAAATGAGGGAATCATATGAATAGAACCATTCCTGGAGGGAAGCAGCAAATGTGACTTGGGGTGGTTATCTTTCTTCCTCTTCCTCCTCACCATTTTGTTTTCATTTTAGTGTAATGACTTTTGCTTATGTTTAACTGGCTGGGAGGACAGCAGAGAAACAAGCTCTGTAGGAAGCTCTATCAGATGTGTTACATACACTGTGATGAAATAAGTGAATTAAATATCATAAAAGTAAAAAAATTAGGTTCAGTTATAAAAAGTCCATGGAAAGTTTCTGCTTTTACAGGAAAAGGTGAAGGGGGATTGTTTAGTTTTTAGTTTTATTTGTCTTCTTAAAGTAAAGCTCACTATTTTTCAATACGAGACCAAAATTTTTTAATTTTAGAGAACAAACCCTTTAATCAAAAGAGAAAACGTGCATAATGAATTGCCATCATTTTCAGATTAGCTTCCTTTCTGTTTCAACTGTTTGGTCAGGAATAAGTATATTATGCACTGTGATTACAAACATGAACAGTGACATTGAAAAAAGAAAAAGCTAATTGAGCAAGATGGTTTTTACACTATGGCCCAAACACAGAAACCCCTTGAAAACATCCTGCTGGCATCAATATTCCTCTCTGCATGACAGCACGACTCTTCCCAGCACAGGGAAGGTAGTGCTCACTCTTAAACCCATGCACCATATTTTGTGCTATTGATATTTAAGTGGCAATCATTTATGCAAAATAAAATTGATTTTTGTGATCTTCTATAGGTAATGGGGAATCACTGGGAGACACAGGGACACAGCCAGAGTCACCAGAAGCCCTATGGCAGCCATTCAGTAAGAAATGTTTTGAAATAGCCGCTCACATGCTCACTGCATTACAAAGAGGAAACATCTAAGTGCTAATTTTAGGAATCGATTTAGAAGAAGAAATGTCAAAAGATGTCTATTCCCTTGCTGATACCAGCCTCTCCTCCAGACAGGAGAAAAGATCTTCTAAAATGACAGTATTATAACAAGAGCAAAACACATTCACCTTATAAACAAAATAAATGTAATCAAATAGTGGAATTAACACACTAAGAGGATTTCTGTAAGCAGGTGAATTTTGTGTATAATATAATCAAATTGTCAACGTTGTTTCATCTAGTCCTACTTTTGTCAGTTTCCTGGAAATTTCCCAAAGAGGAATATCCAAGTACTAGGAGAAAGACACACCTCTTTTATTAAAAAACTTTGTGAACATTTAATTTACTGATATCACTGAGTGACAGTGAGGAATAGCTGGTAGTGAAGAAGAGTCAATTCTGTTGTCCTTGTCCATCAGCTTTTGTCTTCTTCAAGTTCAGTGATCCCGTTTGGGGCCAGGGAATCAATTCATGTTCAATTAGGCCCAGCCCAGACTCGGGAAAAGAGCCAATTCTTGCAGGCAGGGCAGGCAGCCAGTTGTGGTGAGGAGGGCAGAAACAAATATTGCAAAATGAGACAAAGAACATCTGTTTGCACAGGGTGGTCAGGCACGTGCACTGCCTGCAGGATGAAAGCTACTCGCATCTGCATGGTAATTGTAAATGGACCCTACAGTTCGGCAAGTTGATTAAAGTTAACTTTTTGCTGGAAATATTGTTCTTGGTCATTAATCGTGGTCTTCTCGTCCAGATTTTTTTCCTTTTCTGTGAGAACTTAATCAAGCTTAAAGAATAGCCATTCCAACTATGCAGCTGCTTTTTCTTTATCTTGCTGTATATTCACAGACTGGTCTTTACAATGCCCACTACAAAGGGGATAGTAGGAGGCAATACATTTAACCTGATGTTCTGATAAAAGATGCCATTGGAAAAAAAAATAATTCTTTGAAATGGAAGCTGATGAGGCAAAAATGGACAGTCTAAATAACATTGCTCCCAATGGTAGAGGTGGACAAACGATGCTAGAGTACATTATTCCACTCCACTGGATGAAGTGACTTTCAAGGACTGATTAGCTCCATGTCTGAGAGGGTTAGCCCCCTGCCTGTTATAACAAGTGCCTATGAAAAGGAGAGCTGATCCGACAACTGGCTATGCCAACCGTGAATTTATTTCAATACTTTCTCTTCTAACATATTGATTAATCCCATTATCATTTTGAAACCTTATTTTACACTGAATAAATAATTTTCTAATAAAGAGAAGTTAGAAGGTGTAAAACTTTGACTTCTCAATGATGCTATCACCCCCTCTGCAGATTTTACCATTTCTGGCTCTCTGCAAGCTCTGTGTGCTGAAGATGATGCTTTTTCATGACTGATAAGCTTTATTTTTACAACAAAGCCTTTAATATCCTAGTGACAAAGTTACATCATGAATCGTCCGTGCTGAAGATGTACCAATTTTACTGTAAACACAAATGTTAAATGCTTCCATTATTTCTATCCTTTCTCCTCATTTTTCCCTTTGCTATGACTATTAAGCCAAATGTGATACAAACAAATGACTGCTGCCTTTGGGATCACATGACAAATACACCACAATACACAAGGGAAAGCTCCAAAATAACATCTTGCATTTGCTGGCTGTATCACCTAATTGTTTTGATCATGTAAGAGATTGTAAAAAGCCAATGAGGAAGGAAAAGATTACCCATTAGCTAGTGGAAGTTCTCACTTATGCACTTGGAAATGCAAAGATTTGGAAAATACAGAGCCTAATATTCAGTGGAACTGCAATAAGGCAAATTATATAGCATCACAAGCATTTTAGTTTTGCAGAGTAGTTCCTATAATAACATGCTAAAATCCACCCTGAAAATGCAGAATTATCAGGCTACACAAGGGGTGGGGCGCAGCTCAAACCTTCTGTTTCTTCTGAGACATTCAGATCTGTAGGAAGATCTAAAGGTTTCCTGGTCTGAGGATGTAAGAATGGAGAAAAATAATGGCTCTTCAGCCCAGTGCTTGGGATGTCCTCTGGCTAAAGATGGGCTTCCTAATTTTATCCCTTGGTTCAGGAATGTTTCAGGATTTTTTCACCCAGTGACTGTTTAATGTGTCCTTTGCATGCTGATGAAAACAGTACTTGCTCCTGAAGGATTTTTTTGGAATAATACTTGTAAATAAGAAAGCTGCAACTCCATCCACTCTTCACAGTGATTCAGGGCCCGCTTCATATAGCAGGTGAGAGAGCAGGATTTGTATTGGGAATATAAAAGCTTCAACATTTGTAACAGAGATTGAAATGAACACATTTTTGACTGATATAGGGCTTAGTTTTATGAAAATTGTTTCATCTGTTTAGAACATTTCAATTTCTTTCCAATTATTTATGATAGAGATATCACTAATGCAAAGTAAAACAACTCTTTGTTTGTATTAAACAAGTGAATCATAACACTGAATACCAAAACAGTAGAACACACTTAAAAATGTTTCTAAAAAATTAAAATGACTCTTCAAATGTGGCATTTTTTTCTTCTTCTACAGAAACCTGTGTGCATGGTATTTTTAAGGTATTTGATTAGCTAAGCAAGAGATTATTTACCTGAGACTATGCAAATTTTTATGGTATGAGCGGAGACATTCCATTAAAGGATATTTTGAATTTCTTAGATCTTATATTCTTAACTAGGCTTTTTTGGGGCATTAACACACCTAGTTAAATATATATTTTATTTTTTTTAAATTTAATTACAAATGGGTTTCACTTGTCCTATCTTGTACTTCTTAAACTAGAGGAAAGAAGCACTATCACAGTAATAGCCATGACTAGGAAAGAAGAAAAAAAGAGCTGAAAGTTCTAATCAAAACTGTAATCAGAAAGATGACAAATGGTGAAGACTATTAAATTTTCTTTGCTCCCTTGATGAATTTAATAAAGAACTAATCAAAGATCATTAGAGGGCTTTTGTGCTTGGTGTGCATTGTAGCTGGATTGCAATTGGAATTTATGTTTTAGTGGTTATCTACAGTTGAATTGGACCTTTAAATTCAGAAAGAGCTATTTTTAGCATTTTTCTTTGAAAATATTTATTTTAAAATGTCAAATCATTGTATGTTGCCTCTATGTCTTACACGGTAAAACACAGCCTATTTCACTGTGGTCTGAAATTTTAAAATTGATATCAGTATCTGTGTTTAGTTTGAATTTTCTAATGATCATCTTCCTTTTAATTTTGCAAGAAAATTAGAAAAAAGACATTTACTTCCTGGGCAGTTACGTAAGTAATCTGATTGCTAGGACTATTGACAACCTTTAGAATTACATAACAGTATGAAAATTCACCTTTTGCAAATCTTCAGGGTTAACTGAGTGTTCTTAAATTTTAAAGTGTGCTTTTTTGATCTTATTTTCATAGTCCCTGTTTGGTGCTGGAATAATACTACTTAGTAGATGCAGAAGATGTTGTAGTCTAAGCCATCTATTTTTTTTCCTTCTGAGCCTTAATATCTGTAGTTTCAGGTTGAATGATGAAAGAGACATTGTACGTTCCTTTGGGTGAAATATAATCATAAGGATGGTTGAATATGCTGGAAGCATGTGTACACTTCGCATACTTAATTTGCAGATGGTGGCAGTAATGATAGGAAAAAAAATTTCAAGCTCTTTTTAAAGTAACTCTTTGGAGGGTGCAGTTAGCTGGCGATTTATAGCCAACTGCCTGGTTATGACAGGGTAGAGAAGCTAGACTTCATGACTTCCATTTCCACTCACCCTTTGAGAAACCTGGGCAGTTCCTGTCTCATTAACTGGAAAGTGCTTACAACAGTGGGCTTACAATACCTGACCTCAACATCTGATCTATTTGTCTGCCACAGAATAGTTTTGCTCTTACTATTGCTGTGTTATTTAGGGAGATTTCTTGCAGTAATGTGAAAAATATTACACTAATGAAAATTTAGAGTTGTGAATCTTGTGCTACAGAATAGTGTGGGATCTAAAGTGGCCTAATATGACCCTTCAGCATTTTTGTGGGAATAACGTAGATAATGTGAAACAAAATTACCGTGATGGAAACATGAAAATTTAGTAGGGCACTTTGGCAAGAAATTCCAGAAGGCTATAACGAAAGAGGGAAGCATGTTCACTTCAACAGAATCTACGTTACATCTAGGCACTACATATCATCACATTAGAAATCCTTATTCTTATTACTAAATGGAATGCTACAGCTTGAGGTTTTGGGTTGTGTTTGGAGGGGTTTTTTTGGTTGATTGGTTGTGTTTTAAATTAGGATGCAAAAATATCTGTACATGAAACAGTGTGAGGAGCCAATTTAGTTTTGATTCAGCCACTTTAGTTTGCCTCAGCCCTGTTTGTCAGGGTTGTCAGAGACACAAGGGGGAGGGCATGTACATGTGCCTCTGCAGGGGCAGCCAGGAGTGGGGAAGCCTCGTCTTTGGCGAGACTTTGCCTGGCAGCACCTCACATGNCTGCGCAGGCTCGTCCGGCCCGGGCACGGGCGGGCGGCGCGGGTGTCCCGCCGCTGCACCCCACAGCGCTTCCCGGACTCGCTGGGGATACCGCCCTCCTTTTCCCTCTGTCTTCTCTCTCTGTCTCTCCTCGCCCCCAGTCCTTTTTCATTTTCCTTCCTTCTTTTCTGTGTCTTCTAGCCCTCTTTCGTCTGGGCAACTCCTTTTTCTTCTCGTTTTAGTTACCAATAAAGGGTTCTTAGATACGATGTTTGCCTTGTTTGGCTTAATTTCGTTCCCGACCATCCATTATTAAAAGAACTCATCGCTGTTCCCTCCACTGAAGCGTGACAAACAGTAATCTAAAAAACCCATCAGTTTGCTATGCAAAAAAAAAGTGGCTACTTTTAAGTCTTACGCTTACACTGAAAGGAATAGGAGACTCTCTGTGATAGCGATGATGTGCACAAGATTCTTAATGTGTATATTTTGACATGATTATAATTTTGGAGTTACATGCAGTGAGACATACAAATATAAATTTTTTGAAGGTATAGTTTGTTTAGATTTTTAAATTTTGTTACCATTTTGCCATTCTGTGTTTAAACACAGAATACATTCTGTGTTTAAATGATAAATTACTAAATTTCTCAATCATAGTTAGTGATGAATCCAGCTTTGGGTGATACACTGCAAGAAGGCTTTTTATTTCTCTAGATTGGCAACTTCTAAAGAATCTGGGGAACTCTCATAGTCCATGGTATTTTGATGTATTTCCAAGACATTCATTAAGTTACGGAGGTAACAGCACTTCATGAGGGGGTTTAAAATCTGATGAGGGAAGAACTGTACGTGTAACAAATGTCAGCCCTCGACCATAATAACCAGGAAAGATCCTGAAAATCATTAAGTAAATAGGAAAGATGCCTGATGTCAGGGGCCTCAGAGGACATGGCAATGGTGAATGAAAATCATTACTTCTTCTATGCAGCAATACTTCCTGGAAAGGCGTAAAATAAAGTGATCAAATATTGACAATGGGAAAATAATGCCAGGAAGACTGTGGTTTGGGTGGTTTCTAGGAACACTCCAAAATAGGGTACTCAAACCCTGTCAGAGACAGCACGCGTTCACACTGTCCCGAGCCCATGAGCCAATGCCTGTATGGGTGGGGCCCGGCCAGTCCTCACTCTCTGCTGAGACAGAGCCCCACCCGCGGATGCAGGCCTGGCCGNATGTCCCTGACCGCCGCCCTGCCACTTCGCCCCCGCGTCCTTGCCCGGGCTGCCCGCATTCAACCCTGCCGCCTCGGCCCAGTTGGTCGCCGGGACGCTCGGCACCACTCTGTCCAGGCTCCGGGCCCTCCGGTCTGAGCGCGCGCTCACGGCATGTCCAGCACCGTCGCCGTGGGGGCCGCGCCCGTTCAGCCGCACCCGTCCGGGAGCCACGCCCATGAGGCCGCGCCCGTGCAGCCGCGCCCGTCCGGGAGCTGCGCCCGTGAGGNCCAAGACATTCATTAAGTTACGGAGGTAACAGCACTTCATGAGGGGGTTTAAAATCTGATGAGGGAAGAACTGTACGTGTAACAAATGTCAGCCCTCGACCATAATAACCAGGAAAGATCCTGAAAATCATTAAGTAAATAGGAAAGATGCCTGATGTCAGGGGCCTCAGAGGACATGGCAATGGTGAATGAAAATCATTACTTCTTCTATGCAGCAATACTTCCTGGAAAGGCGTAAAATAAAGTGATCAAATATTGACAATGGGAAAATAATGCCAGGAAGACTGTGGTTTGGGTGGTTTCTAGGAACACTCCAAAATAGGGTACTCAAACCCTGTCAGAGACAGCACGCGTTCACACTGTCCCGAGCCCATGAGCCAATGCCTGTATGGGTGGGGCCCGGCCAGTCCTCACTCTCTGCTGAGACAGAGCCCCACCCGCGGATGCAGGCCTGGCCGTCAATCACACACCGCGTGGGACTAACGCAGCATTTGATTCGCAGGGCTGTCCATCAGTCACACACAGAGTGGGGCTAACGCAGCCTCTGATTGGCCAAGCGATCGGCGGTCCCACCTAGGGCGGGCCCACAAACATCCAAGGGGCCTACATCTATTTTTCACTTTTATTTTATTGGGGGATTTTCTAAGTGCACCTGAATGTGCAGACACTGTTGAGGCCAGAACTGAATACACCCTGAATTTGAGATGTTAATAGATTTATTTTCTTTCCATTTTTATATAACTGTCATTACTTCTAACCTATTTGGTCTCCTTTTCTCTTCAAGAGGAGCAAAAGACATTACAACTCTCCATAAGAAATTAAGGGCTTACACAGGAAACTAGGAGATAGACCACATAAAAGAAAATGTGCTTATCTTGAAGCAGCAGGAGAGACTCGGTGTATTTGTGTGTGGGGTTTGCCCTCCTGAATCATGTGCACTGCTCCTACAGCAGTTCTTCACTCAGGTTCCCAGAGCTGTGCTGAGGCAGAGGAATGGGGAATAGGAGCTGATGCTAGGGGAGAGGTAAATCCTTGCAGCAGTGGCAAGGAAGAACAAAACCACTGTCTTGGATATGCAATCAGTGTCAGGTTTGCTTTTGCTATGTTGGAGACAGAGGTTGAATGCTGCTTTTTGCTCAGGCTGCTGTGTGAAACCTGTCCTCTTCAGCAGGGAGACATCCTCCTGGCAGTGGGAAGCATCCCACATCCCAGCTGTCGTACCCGCACTGTTGTGTGGGACCCCTGTCCCACTCCCGCTGTTACATTAGGGCTTTCTCCTCCCTCGGTGAGAGATGGAAAATACTCCTCTAGCAGCAACATTGCTGCTCAACTCATGCCCAACTTTTATATTTCCATCTGGAAATCTCAGAGTGCCATACCAGGGTCACCCTTACAGATCAAACCTAGATTCAACTGGCAGCAAATCCCCAGTTCTGCCTTGCTGTTAGTTTTATGATTGATGGTGTTTATTTAATTTTTCATCTGTTGCTGGCCTGGGATTAGATTGCAGTACATTAAGTATGAGCACTGCTATTTATGGATATAGCAGTTGCTATTTATAGATATAGCAGTAAAGGGACTTATTCCCACTCAGTATTTATTTTCAACTTCTGCAACTTTTTTAATTAGAGCAAATGGAGTAACAAATAGTAAAATTAGGACTATGTCTTTACACCTGGGTAAAATAAGCTGTGGCCAGAGAGAGAAGTCCATGTTCAGATTTCCCCCAAAGCACAGAGAAAGCAGAAGTGTGAGACAAGAGAGAGATGGCAGGTGCAGTGTTGTAGATTCCTGCCTGTGCTTGGGAAACTGCTGCTGCAGAAGATCGGTCTGCATTGGAGGCAGAGGTGTGACGGCAGCAGGAACTCCAACACAGACTCCTGCAGAGGTTGCTGCTCAGATCACAATGGCTGGGATGTACTCTGGTTCCTGGACTGCATACTCACAGTGTTTTTGTTGCTGGAGCTGGCTGGTTTAAAGCTGGAGTGGGTGCATTTCCAGTCACTGCAACACTCCCTGTTGTTCTGCAGATGTACACAAACACGCATGTGTGCACACATGCACACACACTGCAGTCTTACACAGTGGTTTGTTGTTTTTCTTTTTAAAACACATCTGCGTGGAGAGGTGGCTTTCTCTTTCAGTTCCTCTCCAGTCTGCGTGTCTCCTAGTACTACACAGCAGTAAATAAGTGTCTGTTGTTCAGATATTATTCACCTTTCCCTTTTGTTCTAGCCAATTTTGTTGATACAGTGTGAGAAAACAACTCAAGAGATAGGGTTATAATGTTCATTTCTAAGAGCCGTAGTTAAGTGTTACATTTGTACTTCTGACTTGTTATCTTCTATTGCATAATAAAAAGTGAAGAAGCCAAGTACTTTGTTATATAAGTAGAAAATACTTGTGCCCACAATTTAACCCTTCAAACAATATATAGGAATCAAAGCATAATACATGGAGTTTTTCAAATTATTGAAGGCATTGTAGTACAACTGTAGTACATTGTAGTACTCTCTATAGTTCTACAATCTCAGCAAGCTGGTTGTGAACTATATCTTATTGCTTTTATACTTTTAACTGACTTTTCTTTACACAACGAATTATAGAAGCATAACATGCTCAGCTTGCTCATAAATTAGGCAGCACAACTTTAATAGAAACCATGAAGAGGCTCAAGTCTTGAACTGTATGTTCTCACTATATGTGCCAAAGCATACTTTAATGTGTTAAAAATTACTTTAGTTGAGCAAACATCATTAGTGAGCATCTTATGGACACTGAAGGCATTTTTTTCCTTTTTGTCTCCTTACATACCTCTGTTTAATCATGCAGAAAAAATTACGTCCTAGCCTATTGCATAAACTCTGACGAAATAATTAGGGAGTCAAAAGAAATATTCATTTTGAGAAAGAGTCATGTCTGGTTTTAGTGTAAAATATTTTCTTATTTACAAATCTGGGGGAAAAATTAGAAAGCATTTTTTGAAATTCTATCCTCTTGGTACATTGTGTACAACTTTAACACAACTCATCAGTAATTAGGTATTTACCATTTAAACCATGCCAAAAGTATCTTAAAACTTCTTTTGTGGTCTTATCATTTTTTAAGGAGCACATTTATACACAAATTGCTTGGCATCTCTGTATCAAGGCTTTGATCTCCTCCACTATCAATTGTTGGCTCAGGTACAAGAGACTGTAAAATATACAAAGCTGTCTGCTCTAGACTCCAGTTGAAATAAAAAAAGGAGTCTGTTTATACACAGCCACTCATTAGCTAAGTCAGTCAATATTTACATGTTACAAATATAATGCCTTCTTTGTTAGATAAATTATTTGATTCAACCTCTATGAAACTTCCTTTCAAGAGACTAACATTTGCAAATAAATAACTTTTTAGTTCCTTAATTATAATTGTAAGCTGAATACGATCCTTTTCTTCCTTTCTTTTTTTATCCCATCTACTAGGTCAGCTTTGATAAAACATTAAAGAGTGGTTTACAAATACATAAAACCATTTATGATATGTTGCCACACAATGCATTTCTTTGAAAATGTCATCAAACTGGACAAACAGCTCTTGTGTGATGTTACATATGTTTTCCAAGTTTGCTGTTAATGCTATATGCTATAGATGTAGTCTACTATCATCCAAGAATTAAAGTTCAAGCTTGTAGAACTTGGCAGTTGCCAGCACCACTGGCAGGTGTCATGCTGATGGAAATGCATGTTGATGCATTAGATGGCATACGTCTGTTGGTGACTTATTTTTTGATAACTGCTTTCCAACAGGTGAGGGCTAGAAGCAACAGCGCCTTTCTCCATTTGTGCCTCATAGGAGTTTTTGTTGTTCTCCACACATTTCTGTGTCTTCTTATCACTTTAGTACTTGAAATGACACATAAATGTCATGAATGCAGATGATTAGACAATAAACAAAATAGTAACAGCATTTTTCAGAAAGAACAGGGAAAGAGGGGGAAAGGGTTTCTGACTTTAAGTGCATACAGGAAAATACAGACATGTATGTTCATGTGTTTCCAGATGCAGAGGGTGTTAAATCCTGAGCTCTAGTCAGATTTCCAATATTCTAAAAAAAAAAAAAAGTGTTTGGGGGCTTAAGATTTTTTTTGCACTAAGGTAAATTCAGACTGCTTTCAGCATGTCAGCATGTGACTAAGAATCCTTTTTTTTTCGCTTTTGTATATGCACATAAAGAAAAATGTTTTCCTTATATTAAGTATTTCTAGCAATTTTCTTATATAGCCCTGTCATCCTTGTTATCCTTGTAACATTTCTGTGGTGAATTATGTTAGTGACATTTTTGTGTAAGTGTTTCAAGACATTTCAGAGATGTAAGAATGCAAGTGACATAATTTGCAGATGTCACCTCTGACAGTTTTAGAATTTTTATGGGTTTCTTCAGTGGCTCTAGTAATGACTGTTATCTTCAGTATTATTGTACCCAATAGTTGACTGTATATAGCTATTATTTTCTTAGTGAAAATCCTTAGCACTATGACACTAAAGCTATGTATGTCCTAAATGGATAAATGAAGAGTGTTTTGTATGGGGAATGCAGACACAGGTTAGGTTTCCCAATGCAAACAGGCATACTCTACAGAGAAAAGTAGAACATGAAGCAGTGTTTTTCATTTTGTACTCCTTAAAAAAGGGAGGAAAAAAATACACTTAGTCTTGCCTCACTCTGAATATTCTGTTTGTGGATATTTCTAGAAATTCCACTGTTGCTAGTGATTGACACTTGAAAGATTTATGACCCACCAGCTTTTCATTTGCTTTTGTAATTCATCCAGTTACTGATATAGAAGCCCAGGAGAGCCACATAAAATTAAACATATGCAGGTGAATTGTTAGAAGGGATGTAACCATGGTCCAATTGACTCAGTGTGCTGCTGAGATATCTGAGGGACTGGGGCAAAACTCCCTCACAAAGGTTTGCTGGCTCCTAACAAGCTGAAGGAATCACTTGTGTGACCTGTAAACACAGTGAGTCCTAATGGCTCGGTCCCCTGGGGGGTCCTGTCCCTGGTCCTGTTCGCTGGCCTGCTGTCACCTCTCACAGAGGCAGACACAGCCAATGCGTGGCTGTGCTTAAAGGATCTTCACTCGCTACTCAGCTTGAAAGGGTGAAGGAGTGTTGGGAGGCCAAATGAAATAGGATAAGCAAAAAAACCTTGTGTATAGTGAGGAGAAAGGGATGGGGGAAAAGAGGATTTTTTGAGGCTGTCTGTAAATCTGCAGTGATTTGGTGTTTGAGACTTACCTCCTGTGAAAATTGTTGCTTGAAAAAAGAAGGATACAAGCTTTGTGTTGGTGTAAGTGGTTACCCCTCTCACCAGAGGCTGTTCCCCTGGGCAGATCTCAACACTGTGAGCAGCTCCCCCCCTGCCTTCATCACATGTGGGCAGAGGTCCTGTTCAAGCTCCTGAAATGCTCCCCTTCTCTTTTATTCCTTTGTGGATATCTACTGCTAATATTTGATTTCTGCCCAGCCTCGGTGTCGAGTGAGCCTCGCAGAGGCAGAGTGCAGGAAGCCCGAGGCAGCCCAGGGAACCAAACCGGGACATTCCTCTCGCCACTTGAGAGGTCAGAGTGGTGGAGCTGACTCACGCCTCATAGCCATCAGGCTCCTGGGAGCTGGTGATATTCTGGAGCCTATGCACTTGATTTTAAAGTGGGAGAGAGCTGCAAGATCCTCTCTTCACACAGCATTTCCTTCTTGAAGTGGTGTTACTGTTGGCTCTAAAGAAAGCATGTTCTCATACTAAAGATTACGCTAAACCTACTATGTATTATTTATAGAGTAGCTTCCAGGGAATCTTTCCTAATTTGAAGAAAAAGCTTCAGCCCACTTCTAGTGGGGTTTCTAGTCATATTTGACTACTGTGAAATGATTTCCCGTTATTAGCATAAAAGTGATCTTTTGTGCTATTGCTCCTTCTGCCTTAAAAATGTGAAAGTACGAGTTTAAGGTGTCTTGTGAAAGAAAACAAAATGATCCATTAAGGCTTTTAACTTAATGATCCTGTGTGATTCAGACCTGTTCTGCATGATGAGAAGTAATAAAGCTCTTCACATTTTTATTGTTAAAAAATGTAATTATATTTCATGCGTTATAACTGATTGGTAGCTGGAAAATTTGGATTATTTCTCACTATTCATATATACCACATACAGTCTGTACTTTTTTTTTTGTGTGGACATTATATCAGAGAATCTCCCCATGCTATCCCAGTTAATCTCATAAAATGTTAGTGTAATCCCTTTACAAATATGTAAATGCAGTACCACGATGGGTCTGGCAAATAATAAACAATATGTATCTTATCCTGGGCTTTCCTTCATGTAATTCTCAGCAATAATTTAGTCCTTGTCTTCCACTCTGAAGGATTTAAATGGAATGACCTTTATTCTGGGCTTGTTTGCTCTCTATCTACTAAGCAGCTGCAGTGAAGATGAAGACAAACAGTAGATTAACAGTGGTACCTTTTATAAGGCTGATTAGTCTTAAAATATGCTCAGTGGAAACAAAAAAGCATAAAATGAGGTCTGAGAGGTTTTTACTCTTTTCATTGAAACTGCTGCATTTCTTTCAGTAAGTCACAGATACTGACTTTTCAATCAAGTATTTTCTTGGAGAGCAGTTGTTTTTGCCAGCACAGCCTGTATAATATTTCAGAAGTGCAAGGTACGTACTTCTAAAATAATTCTACCTTATTTATTTTTCTGCTTCAGATGAGAACTTTGTGGGGAGTTATTAAAAATATTTACTGGTATTTCATATCATCTGTTTTGTGGTGATTATACATATAATCAGCTGTTAAACCCAACACTGGCACTGCTATGGGTGATAGCTGTAATGGGCGCAGCTGGCATTCCTGCAATTTATAAGCACTTTGCAGAAACACATTTTTAACATGTACAAAGTGTGTGAGAGAGAAGTGGCTCGAGACAATGGGTGAACAGCATGGTTTATGGCATGGCTTAACAGCACCTGACAACACCCTGCAAATTTTAGGACTGGATGTGGGAAATAGTTTATCCATCAGTCAACAAGGCAAAATGTACTTACCTGAACTGGTGTCTGTTTAAACCATTGCCTGGTAAAATAATACCTCGAATGGGATTTCTTGTGTTACACCTGTCTCCCCCAAAAGGCTGCTCTGTCTGCAGCCCATGGTCTACTCCCTTTACTCCTTACAGAAGTGGAGAGGGAGAAAGCTTGCTGATTTAGCCATCTTGCTTAATTACCCACATCCCCTTCCTGAAGCACCTAGACATTCCTCAGATGTCTCCTATCAAAATCCTGCCCCAGCCTGACCCTGCTTATCAAGCGCTTGTTGTTCTTTCAGAGATTTGAAAGGATTACAGCAGATTAGCTAACACAGCTCCTTCTCTTATATTGTTTTGTGTGACAGTCAGTTCTATAATAAAAATAAAATAGAAATTTTAAAGCACGTTTTAAGAGTGGGCATACAGCTAATATGCTGAATCTTACATTTTGGTACAGTTGAATTAAATTTTGCATTTTTAAAATCTGTGTTTATTAGCAGCTAGCTATTTTTCCCCCTTTTTTTTTCTGGGTTTTTTAGTTATAATGAAATTCACCTCATATCTAATAAAATTCCAGCCTGTGAGGAGACATTTCATCTGATACAAAATATATCTTTGTGTTTTGTATAAACTATGCATAAATACAATTTTTATCTCATTTTCATGCCTATTTTGATTTTTAAAACATATAAATTCATGTACTAGCATCTTAAATAGTAGCCACAAGGTATTTGGGCATTAAAAGTCAGGTTTCCAAGAAGAACGGAAATCACATGAGAGCGATCCACACTAAATGTCTTTTTCAATGGCAAATGTCAAGCCATGTTTTAATGTGTGTCCAATGGTGACTTGGAGGTGAGCAGGCTTTGATGGCCACCAGACCTCTACCTGCAGAGCACCAGTGGTTGGTTGCCCACACAAGGCATGGCCCATGCTGGTCAACCCATCCTGCCAGCCAGATGGGCACATCCTGGGCTTAACTCTGGGCGTGACGTCTCCCTGCTTGCAGATCTGGTCTTATGGGAGGCCATAGGCCAGTGAGGACATACCTAGAGCCAGAGTTTAGTCCTGTATCTCTTAATGTTGCACAAATGGTCATAACAAACTTTTGCCCTTTTTTATGCCAAACTCCTGCCTTCTTTTTTTTTTTTTTTTTTTAAGTAGTAACATCTCTTATTTTCATCTCCCCAGTCAAAGAGAGCTCCACCTGCTCTGGAGAACTGGGAATTGGTTTTCATCCTCACTGTCTTCTGTCCCACTGGTCACTGTGTTGTGTTTGCGAGGCACAGAGCTGTGTAGCAGTAGGGGATCAAGATGCTGTGTGTCTTCTACTTGTATTGAGATTTGAGAAATTCTGGAAGGGGAATCACTTCTATTTATAAATTGAACTGTGGATTTGGGAGCTGAAATATTTTCAGTAAGGTCTAAGATCACCTTTTGGGCTTGAGCAGTTGCCTGGGAGCCAATGGTTAACCACCTGCCTGAATGGGTGAGACGAGTTACACATCATTTTTCGTGCACTTCAAGTTGAAGAGATGTGAGACAATTCCTGGTCTGGAAACTGCACAGCCACAGTAGCTGTGTCACTAATAAGCTCTGCTGAGTTGCAGAAACACAGAAGATTTGGCAGTTCTGTCATTTCCCTTGACCTCTGTCTGTAGCAAGTCCCTTTTCTTTCTCTCTGTCACTTGTGACTGTTAGGTACAGAGAACAAACCCTTCTTTTCTTTTTGTTGCCAAGTTATTAATTGATGTTCAGGAGAGGATGGGAGGAAAGAAGCTTTGTCTGGCTCTGAAAAGCACCAGATGTGCTTTTTTGAATTGAGGAGAGGAATTAATTAAAATGAGGTAATAATATTAATCTGTCGACTGCAGTTAAGATTGGCTGTAACAGGAGGGGGAGCTCTCAGCGCATCAGGCAGGGGAAAGGGGGTTGATGGGGAGCTCAGCTCTCCCAAAGCAGCGAGGGGCTGGGGACCCTCCTGCGATGCAGCAGTAATGGGGGAGGGATGGCTTGTCACCTGTTTCACGGAAATACCTGTGTGACTCTGCTGGGCTGCTGCCACACTCAACTCAAAGACAGAAGCAGGAATGAATATTCAGTGATGAATGCGGGTGGAAATGCTGACAGAAAGAATGAAGTACAAATTAAGAAGCTTTGGGATTCTTCTTAAAGTGTGTCTGTTTTGATTGCTTTTTCTGTAGATTTTTGCTATGTATTATATTGTTTAACAGAGCAAAAGAAAAACAGAATACATGTTTACTGTGTACTGAGCTGTAAGTACCTTTTTCAGACAGCAGTAATCATCTTTTCCAGCTGAGAAGGCAATACACTTGCAATAGAGCTCTCCAAAAAACAGCAATTGTCCTATATTAGTGTTTCTGAAGCTATCCCTTATGGAAAAGCTCTCCTGAATTTAATAAGGGTAAAATGAACTGGGCTATATAGTAATTTCATAGAATTAAAAGAGAATTAGGAATTTAGCAGGAATTGTACCTCTGCCATAGATGAAGCTGGCATTAGCTAATGTGTGGCTGTGTGCAGACCTGCTTCTGCTGTGCAAGTAAATAATCTGTGTGCATGTATGCGAGCATGATAAATCCTGATTTACTACCCGGTCTCAGAGGTGTTTGGGTGCACGGTCCTGGGCTCATGTCCAGAGCACCCCAGAGCAGAGGAGTGAGGACAGCAGGATTGCCGCTGTGTCCAGCAAGCGCTGGGGCCAGCTGGAATCCACAGCAAACTCAGAGTCACTGTACTTTGATGTTCCTTGGCAGCTTGTATGAAGGCTGCCAATTTCTCTAGCTTTAAAAAATAATTTTTTTAAAAAAGAAATACTTAGAAAACTAGAAATGACGGGATTTGGGGAGGTAGTACTTACAGGAAGTCATTGTGGTGTAGATGCCCAAGTAATTTTGTTATTCTGGAGTCCCCACTCTGAGGTTTGAAAGCAGACAAACTTCATGATATGACAACCTTTTTTTCCTAAAGGACACACCATTTTTCTGGGACCCATATTAGTTATAAAAAGTTTCCTATTCATGGCAAATATTTTTTTTCACCTTTGCCTCAATTATTTTGGCATTAGTGAAAGAACTACTCCTTAGATTATATGTTTGTATTGATTCCCCTACAAGGAAATTTGCATCTCCTGTCATTTCTTTTTAGATTCCCAATCTGACACTTGGATGAGCTGAGTGCCTGAGAGGCAAAAACTTCTTTCAGGTGCTGTGCATTCCACCAGCAGTCCCCAGTACAGGAGACACATGGGGTATGGAATAGCTCCAGTCTGCTGGTCTCAAAACACTGTCAGGAAAAAAACCCTTACTAAATAAGAAAAAGAAAATTGTCATTCTCACTTTACAGACTTGAAGGGGAAAAGTGTATGTCAAAATGTATCAGAACCCAAATTAGGCCACTCTAAGCACTTTTTATGCTGCCTGTGTCAGCAGCTGTAAACCTCTTTTGCTCCAGGTGTGTGAGATATTGGGCAGTCTAAAACCACAGCATGTGAACCTCAGTGGCTGCACTAGAGACAGTGAGCACATCCATAGCTGCTTGAGTGCAGGTTCTGGCCTTGCCAGCTTTGCAGGTAAGCTGGGTTGGCTTTCATACTTATTTTCACTTGCCTTCTTTAAGATTCTTGAGTGTTTCTGACAAAATGGTGCTGTTTTTCCTGCAAATTCATGTAACTTTGGTGACATCCTGTGACAGATTCTGCTGGAAGGTGTTTGTTCTCCTGGAATGATGGGTGAGAAATGCTGGTACCCTGCTGATTTCCCTTAATGGGATCAGCGCATCAATTTGAACAGAGGCTGAAAATCAGACTCCCAAACCATATACTATCGATTGTTTTAAGGCAGTTGGGGTTTGCGTTCATTTTTTCAATATTTAATGTGTAATTGCTGTTGAAAAGGTGGTTATTAATCACCTAAGTGTAAAGGCAAGATCTTGTTTGGCAATCCATTTAGATCAAGCTCTTTGAAGATCTTTCTCCAGGTTTTTTGTGTAATTTTTCTGTCTCTTAAAGAAATTTTCTGAGTGTTGAAGTCAAACCTGTGACTAGTCCCTGTTATTTTATTATTTTTTTCAGATAGTTTGATTAAAGTTGGAGTAAAACCTCATTTTCTGGGGAAAAAAAGAAAATCAGTAATTACATACTCTGATAATGGTATAAAATATAATAAACTGTGGTAGCTTACTTAAAAAATAGCTATTCATGGATTAATTTTAAAAAACAAATTATTGTATTCAACTCCTGGAGTGTAGTGTTTTTAGCTAAATGGAATCTGAGGTTAAATGACATTGCAAGCTGGAGAAATGAATATTTAAAAACTATATTCAAGCCAAATTGCCAAATGGTTGCTCTTGTATAGTAACATCCAAATCATGGCAATTGTTCTTCTAATAAATATGATTTCTGTAGCATTTTCTTCGATTATTCAGTTAACTGCCAGTGCTGTTTTACCTCTTTATAATAATGCGTGCTTTCTTTTAAAAAAGAGAAAAAAAAAAGAAAAAAAAAAAAAAAAGAAGTTGGTTATTTCTTTGGTCAGGACCTATTTGCTCCTTTTTTATGTGAGATTTTCAATACTCAGCAATGATGCCGAGCAAAAAAGGTCCATCCACTTCACTTGTGATGCCTCGTGCATTACCTAAAGCACAACAGAACAATGGCAGACAACAGAGCCTTTCTCCCCGCTAACAATGCAGTCACCATGACAACCAGCAGAAGAACGTTTGGCCAGGAAAAGCTGGGAGCTTGGCGGACCAGCCTAATCAAAAAATGGAATAAGATGACAACAATTACACTGATGAGTGAGAGGGAAGCTACAGATGCATTCAGACACCTATGGCACTGCTGGCTGGATGCATTCAGCATTATTTTTTTGTTTTGTTTTGTTTAGTGTCTTCTGTTTTTTAAGAGCTGGTAAATAGACAAGATCGAATTGTGTAACAGAATGTCAGTGCTCTAGTTAAACTGAAAATTCCTTTTCTTTTGCTGTGCTACTTCAAGCACACTGAAGAGGCTTTCGGAGAGTTGAGGTTTTGAAGTGAAATATGTAATAGATACATATGAGTGTCACAAGACAACTTTATTTAGCTTTAAAAATGTAAACTTGGATTTTCAAATGCGTGGATGCAAATAAATAAGACTGGATTGTGTTATGAATAACCAGCCTCACCTTTCACTTCAATTTTAGAAAACTGGACGCATGTCAAGCATTGATTAGAAGTCATGGCTTGTTGTTTTTAAACCAACCTCTTCTGCATATTAGTAATCACTCTAAAATTTATCATGGCATTTTGTGCAGACGTCTCTTCCAATTCCAGGGAAACCTGAACTGTAACTGTACGTATGCCACCAATCCAACGACAGACATAACGATATACTTCTCTGAAATACCCCAAATTTAGCGTTCTGCTAATAGCCTCCTATTATAAGCTCCCAATTATATGGCAGAAGTTCTGGTATTTACTTTACAGGAAAGGGATGAAGAGAACTTTGCTGCTGTTGCTGACAAATGAGCCTGTGATTTCTATTGTTGAGAACAGTTTATGTGTTTTAGGGATGGGGATGAAGAAGAGCAGCTGCTGTTTTAAAATGCTGAGGTATTTGGGGATAGCCAGGAGGCATTTTAACAGTTTGAAAACATCAGTGAGCACAAACCCCTGAATATTTCTGGGTGGTTTATCTGATAATGGTGCTGTAGAGTTAAGTCACTTGGCCAGTCCTTTCTATACTACCCACTGCTGTAACCAAAACTGCCTCTATACTCCGTCATGCCTTCTTTCATGCCCTGGATGGCTCCTGGGAAAGTCTCGCAGCCAACTTTAGATAAGATATCATGTGGAATTATTAGCTATTTTGTTACATAATTAAAATCACTATGTAAAAAATGCTTAGGCAAACCCTTGCCCTTGCTTAAAGCCCTTTGAACTTGTACAAAGGAGCCTTTGGCCATTGTAAAAACAAAGACCAGGGGTTCTTCTACCAGCTGCAAATCTTTGCTTGGCACAGCCATCGGTGTTCATTACTGGTCCTCCACCACATAAGCCAGAGAGATGGCTGCATGCCAGGCATGGGCCATGCATAGCACAGCAAACTGCTAAACAGAAAAGCCAAGCAGG
>VYZR01077606.1:13937-55397 GCA_013400675.1 Oxylabes madagascariensis | reverse complement strand
TTCTTGTTATATTTTTTTTTAACCTTAGAAAACAGCAGTGCTTTAAGACAATTGAAAATTCAGAGAGATTATTTTAGTCCCAGGTTCAATGGTGGTTGCTTGGTTGATGATTTTTTTTCCTCAAGATAAAGCTATTATTATGATGGTATTATTATAATGATTGTCTTAAAAGCTTTCTTATTCCCACCTAGCACTTTCACAAATTCCTTCCCTCTCCCTCTCCCCAGCATTAGGGCTTCTCGGAATTTTTATTATTATTTCAATTATTTGTAAGAAAAACACAATGTCATTATATTCAAGTTTTGCCTCACGGAGATTTTGGGCTACAATCATTGCTTAGTTGAAGAAATGCCAAAAATAAAAAGAGTACATCTTTAATAATAATAATAGTAATGATAACTTCTAGTTACTCTGATCAGATATCTGGAAACTATTTTTCAATGTCTTTTTGATGGTGTCTGTGTGATATCTTCTGAGATGACAATAGATCCACAGAGGGGGAAATTTAGCTTTACATTTCGGATTAAATGTAATGCACACACTATCTAAATTTAGAATTTCTACAGAGAGATCTGCACAAGAGAGTGTAGAAAAGCCCCAGGAAAGGAGGAGGAATCCCCCCTGCTTCAGGTACTGCAGCAGGTCCCCAAAGCCTTCTGGGGAGTGAAAAGATGGAAGTCCATCTTGTTGGACCCAAATCAAGAGCTGGACTTGATGATTCTTGTGGATCCCTTTCAAGTCAGGATATTCTGTGATACTCAGCATTTAGAAGAACTAAAAGCAAGATTTTATTTTGTCACCCTTACCTGGCTCTATGATCCCCATCTTGATATTCATCATAAGCCTCTCTACATCTGTATTTTCTTAGCAGTTGCCAGCATCCCAGTGATGTCTTTGGGATCACAACCAATGACTCAAATGGATCTTCACGTGTCAAACAATATGCTACACTATATTTCAAAGGCATACTAACAATATTTTCTAGTCAGGAAACAGGGTCAAGTAGGTATCCATACAGATAAAATTATGCATTCATGCCTGCATTTATTAGTTTTTATCTCGATTACTGAAAATTTTTCTGTTTGACCAAAATTTTCTTTTTTTAACTTCTTTTTTTGCAAAAAGCAAGCTCCAATAGGTGATTTTTAGTTATGTACTTCCTGAATTTCACATGTGCAATTAGACTTTTCCAGAGGAAATCCAAAATTATATCAAACAAATCTGAGCATAACACAAAGTGAGGTTAATACAGACCAGTGGAAAGTTATGGAAATTCACAGAGTTAATGGTGAAAGAGACCATATGTCCTCTGACACCTTGACTTGATGGAATGCCTCTCCATAAATGTTTCCTTAATGCATCCCGTTGTGCCTAGGTGTGGGATGACGTATGGTCTGCCTCTGTCCTTTCATGAGCTTTCATCCCCTTCATTTACAAGCCGTGTGTTCTTATAATGAAGATTTTTCTGTTAACCAGAATATTAGAAAAGGGCAATTAGGGCTAATTGTTCAAAACCTTTGTTAGATGCACGTGCAAGCCTGTGGGTAATATTTGGATATTGGCAATTTTGGGAGTGGTTTTGTCTCTCTATAAATCAAAATATAACTTTTGTCCTTTCCCTTTTCTGAACACCAAGGTTCAAAGCATTTGGAAAGGTGATTACTACTCTACAACCACTTTTAAGCACCCTGCTCTCTGATATGTTCTGATAACAAGACTTGCACATTTCTTTAACAGGACAAAAGAATTCCTAGCAGAATTATTTTTATTACAATCACTCCCAGTCAGTTCCACATCCATAACAGTAGGGCCTAAACAGAGCAGCAATACACAGGAAGACATGGTCCCTGCCTCAAAATGTTTATGATCTAATTTAAGACAAGACACAACAAGTGAGTATAACAAATGTTCAACACAGGTTCCAAATGTAAACATACGGTAGATAGGAAAATGGCCATAAATTCCTCTATCAAAGATAACACCTCTCAAAGTCTCTCACACAGACTCTGTAACATGAAACATGTCAAGCGAAACAAGTGGGGAGGGGATTGCACATGTTGGTGCTGCAGCTGAAGATTCAAGTGAAAAGTAATGCAAACTTCAAACTTTTTTTTGTGTTATTTAGGAAATACGTTCAGCCCTAGGAAAATAAAATATCCACATGGTTGTGATTCAAACAGTTGGGATTTTTCTAGTGTGGACACTCCTATAGAAACATTTTCTAGCTGACACTAAAACAATAAATAGAAAAATGTGCGTGTTTGCGGCTGTTCTCTGGTTTTACGTTATCTAACATGGGAATGACATCTGGAGTGTTGGGGTTATAGTTTGTTTATTGCTTTATTGTTTTGTTTAAAAAGGTAATCTTGTCTCCTTTGGATCTGGCAGTGACTGTGAGCAGAATAGACTGTAATCCTGTGAGCAGAGCAGTGGAGCTGGATGTATGAGGCATCCAGGGAGGGACAACCCTGAACTTGCCTTTATTCAGAGCTCCTTTGGAGCCATGCTCCAAGTGAGAACCATGAGCAACTCCAAGAGCAAGCAGCTAAGCTCTCTCCAGTCACCCCCATGCCAAGATTTAGCACCCAATACATTCAGTCACTCCACAACTAGGTCCCTCTGTCAGCCAAGGCCTCTGAAAATGAACATGACACGCCTTACAAACATTTCTAGCTATACCTCAAGTCATTCGCTCCAACAAAACTCAAAGGTCGCATCCTAAATTGGCCCCACTAAGCAAGAAGGTGCAGTATTTTTCTCCAGCAGATTATTTGGGCTGTGTGATTTTGTTAGTCACCTTCAAACGTCTTGGAATAGCTGGTTGTTGTGTGACCATCCTTCCCTCTCCCCCTTCCCCTTGTCTGGAGAACAATCGTAAGCCTAAAAATCAATAATTACAGAGTCAGCTTTACCAACAGGTAATATTCAGACTCACAGGTTCAGAATGTAAACATAATATAGGAAGCAAAGCAGCTGTAAATTTATCTCCCGAAGATAACACCTCTCAAAGTCCCCTTTGCAGACTTAAAGAAATAAAACAGGCTGGGCACCAAAGGGACTGCACAGCAGTCTAAGGAGCAGGCTGGAAATATCCAGGCTGCCTGGGTTTAGCTCTGCCAACCAGCAGAGCTAAACCTTCCTTGGACCTTCCCACTCCCAAATTACCCCACGTGAGCCCCACGCCATTTCCAGTGAGAGTTCACTCAGCTGGGCCCAGAGGTCCATGGTCTTTGTTGGGCTGGATATTGAGATTACAGATTCTGCAGCTTTTTTACTGCGGGGATTATTTCTGCTCTTGGCTAGGACTAAATTTTGCCTCTGCTGTTTCTCAGGCTCTCTGCTGTGAGGCAATTCTCTGCTCAGCTTCCCTCACCTGCCTCTAGCAGCCTCCACCACTCCGTGTTTCATATATAGATATAAAACCCCACTGTGCAAAATACTCTATTCACCCAGGCACTTCCATGCTATTTGTTATTGATAAATATCAATATTATCATCATTAGCAGAGCAGAAAAATTACCATTATTATCTACTTAACTGGCTGCACATACAAAGGGATTTGGTTTGTTGATTTGGGTTTGTTTTGTTGTTGTTTTTTTCTTGTTTTAAACTCTATTATGGAAAGACTGTGAAGGAAATAAGGGGAAAAAGGAGCACTCTACCATATGAAAAACTACATTCAGTATCTACAAACAGATTAAAATCACATATGGAAAAAGTAGCGTCCACAAGAGAGAATTAATGAACAAGCACAGTGGCCCAAGTTCTGCCCTTAGGTGAAGTCAATGAAAAAAAGTAAGTGCATATTTTTGGCCCATTATGTCTTTTCTTACAATGTTTTCTTAATATAAATCCAAATCTAGGGACCTGATCAACTCCAAAGTTTCTCAAGTTTTCTCTTGAGCAATATGAAATCTTATGGAAAATGATTTCTAATATCACAGAAAACAGAACACGTTCAGTACAACTGGGAGCACACTTATTTCACACAAATGAAAGAAATAATCCCACTCATTCTAATTGGAGAATATTTTTCTGGGGCAGTGATTTTGTCAGCTGTAAAAATGATTAATGCTGCAATTCAGCAGGATACTTAAGCACATGTTCAGTCAATTCCTATTCAGCAAAGCATTTAAGTACTTAACTTTACGCACATGCTCAGGAATTTCGGCATGTGCTCATGGGCCGGATAGGGGCGCGGGGAGCATCAAATGACACAGTGGCATTGAGGAGGGTTCCAGCCATTGCCCAGCAGACCTGAGGTACAGCACACCAGCCTTCCTCTTGCCATGGGCTGCTCTCGATGCTCTATTAAATAAGTTTTGACTGGGAAGTGGAGCCTGAGGCAATGTTTTTGTTATAAACCTAATACACGGCATTTCCAACGGCCACAGACACAGCCCAGTCCCTTTGCTCAGGGGGAATTTTCACACTGAGCCACGCTCTGCTCCAAAGCAGCTCCAAGGTGGATGCAGAGACAACCACGCCGCACCTCTTGAGCTCCCCCAGGACAGCTCAGCACCCCACCTGCACAAGCCCATCTCCTCCCCACACCAGCTGAGGTGGAAGCAGCTCTGGTTGGAGCCCCAGCAGGCACAGGCAGTGCTGGGAGAGGCTGGGGGAGCAGAGCGGGTCACGCGCGCGGCAAGCGCAGGCACGAGCAAACACGTCTCCCTCTCTTGCTCGAGGACAAGTGCAGACACATGCCTGTGGCTGCAGTGACAATATGATGTAAAACAACAGGATTTGTGTGTGCCCTGTGGGAAAACACCATTTGAGGAGAGCACAGGGAGCAGGGAGAGCAGTAGAGCGGTTTCTGTGGCTGGAGGAGAGGAATATCCCCACTGGTGGTGAAGAGGAGCGGAGGCAGAAAGAACAGAAGTATGGCCAAGCACATCATTAGGCAAAAAAAAAAACCCTCTGAACCATCCACAGAAGGCTTGAGCAGGGACAAATCTACTATTTGCCAAACTGTTTGGTGGCAGTTACCATCTTATCCAGATGTTCAGATGATCATAACATTCCCACATCTAACCAGATGGATCCAAATGTTTCACTGCGTTTTTTTTCCCCAGTTGCCTTAAACATGGGGGTTCAAAAACAGGTGTCCCCAGTGTGAAAAAGTCTTCAACCTTCAAGTGAAAATCAGCCAATACACAAAGGACATCTCTGCATAAGGGAAAAAGAAGCCTTTTTTAAAAAGATAAGTGGTTTTTATAAAAGCATGAGAGAAAAGTACACGTGTGTTACCATTGACCGCCATAAAAACTTTAGCATGGGAAATCTGGAAGCAGATGATGTTTTGTTACAGGGTGGGGGTTATTTTTCCCCTGTTGTTCAGACATCTGTTGAAATCAGAGCTGGATAAATACTTTCAATTAAAGTTATACAGTCTAAGCATTTCACAACATCCTTATGAATTTTTGAGGAACAGTAATTCCAAACAATACCCAATTTTTCTTAAATAGTGTATATCCACATGTATAGAATTGGAAGCCATCTAACACCTTTAAACATGTATGAAAACAGGTCTTTGGTGGTGTCTCTAAACATTTATCTGAGCAGAATTTGTAGAAATCTGTAAACTTACAAATATATGTCAAGTTAACAATCGATAAGCAGCTAGAGGCTCTGGAGGCAAATTCTTACCATTGAAACCACAATCATTTAGTGATGATAAAACAACACTTTTACATGATAAACTTCAGAGTAGGTTCTTAAAAAATGCTTTAGATTTAGAATAAAATTCAGTTTGACCTGTTTAATAAAAACAAGAAAAATGGCACCTTTAAGTAACCCACAGAAAATGCAGCATGAAATCTTGTGCAGAGGACTTTTGGCATGAAAAGCTGAGCTACATATTCAGCATATTCAGGATGGGTGGCCCAAATACAGATGCACATAGAAATATTTGTCTTTGACATGCCTGATGGAACACCAGGAATGAACAATTTCCCAGTACCTGAGGAAAAAAAAAAAAGATATGCAAAGGGCCTGGTTTTAAGGGAGCAGCTACAGATTAATAAAGATAAACGTGTCATTATGACGGAAACTTTATGAAGAACCAAAATTCTACCCTATAGATGGTGTCTCATCTAAACCATGTAGCAGCTCAGTTTTCTTCTCCAACTCCCAACACTGAAAAAATCCTATTTCACAGAGGACAAAAGGGGCATAACAATATTTTTAGTTCTGGTCAAACTTTGCAAATAACCTCAGGAAACATTTTTAACTTCACTTGCAAAAAAAAAATCTTTCAATAACTTATTTAGAGATCTTATATCATCAAGAAATATAACCAAAAATCTATCATGATGATAACCATATAAATCAGAAAACATTTTAAATGTATAAAATCAGTCTCTCTAGGGCAGTTTTTCATCCTTTCCCCAAGGAAAAAAATGTAATTTGGCACCAAAAAAATCCCTAAATATTTGTTAAAGTCAATCATTAAGCAGGAAAAAGAATTACAGTTTTATTAAACAGAGTAAGAATAAATAAAACAGAAAAAATAGCCTGAGGTATTTCAGATGGGATGAGATGGTCAGGGAAGCAACAAAATACAAGACCTTGGATATGAGAAAGCATTAAATGAGAGAGATGGGAACAAGGTATGTGGGACAAGAGTGGAGGGGATGGAATATGATTTCCTGCAGGGGATGTGGAAAAAGCACAACAGAACTTCTTTGTTTCAATTTTATTTTAAAACCACCATCCTGTCTGGGTCACAAGTTAGCACAGCCTTACAACTCAAACTGGCTCTACAAGTTTTTCACTCCTCTAGACTGTGTTACTGTGTTGTTCTTTAAAACCTGTTTTTCCTGTGGTCAACAAAAAGTCAATGAAAAAGAACAATACAGCTCCAAATGCATTTTTGGCCTACAGCTGATAACATTGCTTGAATATATTTGCACAAAATTATTTCTGGTATAGTTCTATGGTCTTACTCAGATTCAAGTTAGTGATGGGAAACTACATCATTAAGAGGCCTACCAGCAATAGTCCAGTTGTATTGTTATTATTGTTGTTGTTGTTGTTGTTGTTGTTATTGTTATTATTATTATTATCATCTTTCCTAATTTAAATTCGAATTAATTTGGTTTCTTTTAGAAATCAAGCCAGGTCAATTTCAAGTGTATCCAAAATCTGCTTTATCTGCAAACACCTGTCTGGAGTCACATAAGCAAGGTGATTGTTAAAAACAGATTTCAGCAGGAGACTGAAATTTCCTTCAGAGATTCAGACTGAATTAATTTTCATTTTCATGATGTTGATTGTATTTATAGCTAACTAATTTCTTAAGAAGACCAATAAGTCTTCTTGCCCCGTTCCATTCTGCAGGTTGACCCAGATGAACCAACTCGAGGAGTTTGCACAGACTGTTTGCAGAAGTGTTTGTTTAATAGACTGATTAATATAGACAGGAACTTTCCAGAGCCCACAAAAACACATAAGTCTATAGTAAATTCCATTAAAACTTGAGAAACTTTTCTCCTCCCCTTATCCTGGTTATCCCCGTGTGCCCATCATACATTTCTTTCTTGCCCAGTGCTGGCAGTGCCTTCCACACCCTCTCTCACTCTGCACTTTGTGACTCTGTGCCAAAGTTACAGGGCCTCATACAACACTTCTATTTTTAGCAGTTAACTGCTCATTCTCATCGCATTTTCTGAGCAAGATAACATGCTTTTCTGGAGTTTTCACGTTTGTTATTATTTCCAAACTGATGAGCCTGGCTGAGATTGGTGGAATCACCTGTGGATAGCATGGACTGTAATTTTTGGCATTTGCTGTAACTGAGGAGTCATTTACAGATATTTTTTCCACTCTGCGCTAGCTGAGAGTACACCTGCAGCATTAGCAGATATATGGTTTACTTGCTGTGCCAGTTACAGGAGGTAGCAGTTAAACAGCAAAGCACAGCGGGTTCAGCTCCTCTGTACTTATTTCCCCACTTATTTTCCACCAGTCCCAACTGGTGTAGTGCCCCTCTCATATTTAATATTCCTACAATGAGTTTTGCTCCATTAAGTTACCCTTAAAAAGCCACCGTCAAGGGTCGTTATCCTACCTCTCTATATTTATATACAGATGGAGAACCAAATAGATAATTTAGGTTCTTTGTATAAATTCCCAGCATGTAAGACCTGTTTGAAATACCAGGCTGACAGTGTCCTGACCCTAAGGGGTCCTCAAGGAGCTTCCCAAGGAGTCCCATGAGATTCCCACCATGGCAGAGTGCCTCCAGCAGGTCCTGCACCTCAGCGGTGGGAGCAGAGAGGAGGCTTTTTCTTTTCTATTCATCTTTTTCCTGGGCTTGTAGGACTGTTCACATCCAGCCCAATGTACGAACAAAGCTGACTGATCCATGAACCCAGTCCTATTCCCTACCTTAGGATCAGGTCACAGAGCCCTGTAGGATTCTGCCCTTTGAGAGAATTGGTTTGCTCAATAATATTTGAATTTCTCCCTTTCCCACTCCAAATTCTGAAGAGCTCTATAGCCCTCCTGAATGCTATTCCTCTTTCCTACACATTAAAACTCAGGAACCACCTCTCCTCCCTGCCCCCTCAGCTGCCACTGTCCAAAACAATCTCTTGGAGGATAAATTCTTCAGCAATAGTAGACTTTCAAAAGGCCATGAAGATAAAACTTTCTAAAGAAGGAAGGAAAACCAACAATGGGGCACTGCCCTATCTAGGTTAAATACATATTTTGGTATATATACTATTTACGCAATCGAGCCTAATGGCTTCTTCAAAAGCCATTAAGGTGTATTAAGTAAATACATAATTTGGTACAGGAGCTAAATTTGAAAGCACATTATTCTGTTTACAATACATTCTTTCAGGTCTGAAATCTACTCTTCTGAAGTGCCTGAAGAGTGACTCACAAATGGATCCTTAATCCACAGCGAGGAAATCACCTCCTAAAACCAGACCGGCTGTCTTTAAGTTTACATAGATGGTTGGAAAGAAAAGAGAAAAGAATCCATATGAAATATTAACCAGCTGAGTGCTCTCCAGTGGGCTGAGTCCATGGGATAAAACACACCACCAGCGATACTCTATCCACCTAATTCACAACATGCCATCTGAAATACCACGGCATGTGAGATCCACATGTGAGGGCACGCACTCAGCTACGGCAGGAGAAGGGTTAGAGGAACTCTGCCTCTCACTGTGAAGTAAAATAAATGAAATGAGAAGTGATGTTTCAGGAAAGATCTATTTTGTGTAGCACAGTACGTGAATTGATGTAATAAATGGCAACAGTAATTCCTTTTTCAGAGATTCATCCAAGCTAAGATTGCAGATCCAAATGCTCAGACTTTCAAAAAGTTTGGTTCTAGGTTTGAATTTTTCAGTTTAGGTCACCTGTAGTAGCAGCAAACATGCTATTTGTCTCTCATACAGAAGGTTGTGTGCCAGTGCTGACACCTCCATGAACCTCCTAAGTATTTTTGAAGGGAAGGCACAAATATCCTCTCTTTTTACGGTGTGAATTTTGCAGCAGGAATTCTCATTTTATGATTACAAATGCACAACTTGGCCCAATCCCCAGCTGTGCCTAACGATTTAAATGTCAAATCAAAACAAGGATAATCCACAGGCATTTCTGGGGAAGGCTGTGGACTTCCACTGCTGGCAGCACACATGGCAATAGATTGTAGACTGAAGAATGACTAACTAATTTTTGTATGCATTTTATGACTGAGGGGAGCAGTATTTGGTTTTGAAATTCATGATGCGGGCTAAGAGATGTAATTCTTTAACCTGATCTGTCTGAGCACAGGTTTGGGAGGCAGGAAGTTCTTTGCTCCAAAGCCAATTACCCACAAATATTGACCTGTCCTCTTATACAGGGGATTATGGCTATTTATCCTAAAACCAAGTCATATGGGAAGTTGTATTAGAGGGTCTGGGGACCAAACTATCTCAGTTTTGCCCCAATAGCTTGTTACAGGGCACTCCTCAGAAAGGCCTTGCTGGTAACAAAACAGTGTATTAAACCAGATGTGATTAAACTCAATATAAATGATACATACTAATAAAACAGATTTCTTTGTCTGAAAAACAGGAGACATTTAAGACAAGGAATGGGGTGGGAGGACTAGACTGAAGGAATAATATTCAATGTTAAGAAAATGAAGTCATAAAACCTTTGTCAAGCATTGCTCAACTCTTCAAACCATATGGAGCATGACTGCTGGGCTTCATATAATGCCCCAAATGTTTTTCATTTTCTATTCCACCATTCACAGCAAAGGCACAGTGCTGTAATCCCGTCCTTCCGTTAACTACCAATTGTTTCTTTTGCCAACCTTTTTGCTTTAAAATATCATTTTTTATGAAGGATAATGTTATATAGTGGAAAACTGTAAAAATTTTATGGATAGCCTTGGTGCTGAGAAAATGCATTCTTTCAACAGTTTTATTATATATATATTTTTTTGTCCATTACACATTTACAGGGTTTTCTCCATTGTATATATGTGTGTTTTATAGTTCATTCTAGACAAAAGGCATTATGTTAACAGTCCTATCATTTAGAACTTTAATTCACTATTATGTTTTTACCTTTTTGTGGAAAGAATATTATTTTTTTCCTTCTCCTTGGTAGTGCTCGCTGTTGTTAATAAGAGTAATGGGTAATCCTAAAAAGGGTTAGGTGTGAATAACCACTCCATGGTTCTGTGAGGCACAGGAACAAGTGTGTAGATCCAGCTCCCAGCACATCAGAGGGGGTGATTTAGTTCCAATATAAGGCAGGCTTACACGTTCTGTGCCCTCAGTCAAATGTTAACCAGCTCCCCAGTCTCTGTGCTTCCCCCACGTCCTTTCAAGCATCTGCTCACCAGCTCTAGCTCTTGTGACATCCATCCACAGGTAAATCAAGAAGAAACGTGCTCCTATCAAAGGAATGAAATACATTTGCTTCAACTTTAAGAGATTCCTATAAACTCTCTTTTGACATTCCTTCCTACTAACCAGCCCAGTCCTCTCTTTTAAAGATTGACATTTCTTTGCTCTACAGCAGGCCTCAAGCCTTTAAATGTCAGCCTGCACTCCAAAGGTGCAGTTATAATCTCTGCGGGTTCACAACCACCCCGCTGCAGCCCTACCTTTCTTTGAGTTGTTACTCTGAGGCAGGGCTGAGCCACTGGTGCCATTTCTCTCCCCGCTGTGCTCTCCTGAGCAGCCCAGTCCCCAGGAACAAGAGCCCAGGGAGGATTTCACACAGGTAACCACAGCCCAGCCTGGAGACAGCCAGGTTAGCACAGCCAGAGCACAGCCAGGGGATCAGAAAGTGAGACAGCAGAGGGTCAAGGATGCCAATCAGAGAGCATGACCTCCCAAAAACCCCCTGTTATCCCAGTTCTTCAGCCAAGTGGTTTTGAGACTTTTACAGTGATTAATGGGATCCAATTTGAGAAGAAATTTAAGAGCAAGGGGCTTTATATGCTATGGATTTTGATAGGATATGGTCCCTACACTTTCAAGCAGCTTATCACATTCACAAGTAATTAAATACTGCGACTTGTCTTCCTTCTTTTTTACCATAAATTGATATTTACAACAACCTAGAACAACTGCCATAGTTAAAGTTTGGGAGATATTGTTAGTTCCATTGTTCATTGTCTTTCATACACCACACTTCGTGGGCAGTCCCTGAGCACCTTCTTTCCCCCTCTAGCAGAAGGGGGTTTCAGAAAGTTTCTACCACAACTAGAACAAGTTGAACACACAAGACTGAAACTCAAAAGTGGGAGGGAAACACACATCAGATTTTCTACCTAGAGGCAGCTAGATCATCAAGAAAAACTAATAATTAAAGTAAAGGTAGGAGGGAGTAGATTTGGAAAAATAAAACCCTAAGTTTCCACTTGCACAAAAATGACTTGCACTACTCAAGTCAGACTCTAGTTCTGTGTTTACATCAGTGAAGTAACAGGAGTTATTAATTGTGAATACTCAAAGCAAAGTGTTCTCAAATAACCTGCAGGCCAGATCAGAAATTATTTAACTAATAATTTGAAATGATAAACAGAACCAAAAAAAAAAAAAAAGAGAGCAGCAGATTATTTGCAGACCATTCATAAACAGGAGAAAGAGATTAAATATCAGATAAACGATTCATTATGGATTTTTCATTCAGCCTATGTGTGAACACGTGACCAGAGAAAACCAGTTATATCCATTCCCTGGATTTTTGCTTTAAATGAGCATGCTCAGTTTAGGCTATTGTTTACTTGGATTACAGAAGGATTTCATAAGAAGGGCTTCCCCATTTATCACTCAAAAAAATTAGAATTAAAAAAAAAATAAAAAAAAAAGTGAGGACAACGACCCTTCTGGAGTCTGAGTATACATATGTTCAAAGTAACTCTGCTGCATAAGCCAACAGAAAATTGGCCCCCAAAATGACTTATAAAGGGATTTTGTAAGACATGAACAGAACAGCATGGGCTCTGGCTAGGCAAAGTATTCAGAGTTGTAATAGAAAACATTTATTTGGCTACAGCTAAACATCCCAACACATGTTAGCATTTGCTGCCAATATGCTTCCTAATTAAGAACAACATAAAATCATAGGAAATCCTGTATCCCTGTCTTCATGTACTTTCCTTGTATCTTCGGTGTCCTGGCTCTGTTTCTCAAGTAAAGCCTGCACAAGAGAAAGGTTAATTCAAAAGTAATGTTTTGCCAGCCATTAACTGTGTTGTCATTAACAAGATTAATGTACATTCCACTATGCATCACCAAGTGCATTCCCCCTCCCGCCCCCACCCTCCCCTTAAACAACTGCTCCCATTAAAACCTAATGAGCACAGCACAATTTAAAGAATAGCACCATTTCTGTTGGGCAGTGTCGTCTGCAAACCACATAAACCTGCAGGATTATTACGGATCTAACTGAAGGGCAGCCAAAAAAAAATCTGTTCTCTCTTGGACTATGAAGTCCTGGCCATGTTTATATATTTTATCACAATGAGCAGATTTCAAGACGAAGGACAGACTAGTATCTGTTTTTCTTCCTAGCCCCCTCTTCCTTCAATCTCTACTCTTCCTTCGTCTGAAACCATTCAGAGACTCCTGCTGTGCACAGTCCCACACCCAGGTTACCTCCAACTCATCATCCAGTGATTACTGCACAGATAAACAGTTGACTGGATCCTTCTAAACAATCATGAGATACATTTTTTTATAAGCTGCTCTTAGAGGGCTCTAATTCATCAGCATGGATGGAGTCTGGAATCTCTTGCCTGGCCAAATCCGCTCTGTTTTTCCCAGCGGAAGCAGCAAACAAATTGCTGGACAATTACACACAGCGCTCCTCCTTCATTTTCATATTGAAAGGGCCACCAGTTTGGAGATCAAAAGATCAGCCATGAGACGCTTCCAATTTTTCATCAGATTCTTGAGAGTTCTCAGAATTATTTATTTTATTTCCAGAAAATCCATACTCTCTGCCCTGCTCTTTTCCTGCTTGGTTGCTTTACATTTCTGTTCCCTCCACAACTTCTTCTTTTTAAATCTATTTATTTCATGTTTTTCTTGGCTCATTCTCACTTTCCATTTTTCATTATTAGTTCTTTATGATCTTCTGTTTCCTTTTTTTTTTTTTTTCCTCTGTCATGGCTGCTCTCCCAGTTGCTCTCCTCTGGGGCCCTGAGTTTCCCTTAGCTAATGAAACTAGAGCTGCCTACCTTCCTTGCTTTTGCAATCCAGCTGTTTCCTTTTTAAAATATAAACTCATCTTTATTCAGTGAAGTTCCTGTGCAGGGTTTGATCCTTTAAGAGGAGATTGCATTTTGTGACAGCAAGTGGGAGGGAAAAAATAAACTTTGCTGGAGGAAAAGCCCTTTGGGTAGAAATCCAACCAGCTTGCTCTTGGAAGGCAGAGCCTTCTCCAGTAAAACTGGGTCGTTATTTTACTTTGGCACCTTGACATTGCAAAAGTCTCCTCGTCAGTCTCCCCTCCCTTTTCCTCCTAAAACCTCCCACCTTGAAAGCTTAACGTTTCCTGGCCTCTGTGAGAGTGCAGTCCAACTAACACCACAAACCTGGATTTTATATGATTAGTCAGTGAAAACTTGCCAACTTTAGGTGCTGCCTGCCAAGTCAAGTCAATTTACTGTGATGCTTTGACTGTGCAAGTAGGCCTTAATCCCCCTTTAATCTCCAGTGTACCCTTGACATCATGGAAATTACTTACAAAGCTAATGTCATCAGATGATCCATGTTAGCTATTTCAGTGAATGTTCTTCTGCACAATAGAGCAAGTTTACCTTGCAAGACACAGGCCCCAAAATATTTTCGTTTAATGAGCCCAGCAGATATCATCTTACAAATGGGGAATGAAAACTCCTTCTTCTGCACCGTAACTCCCCAAGCCTCATGTGACTAGGAATTTACATGCTATCCAAGCATCAGGTCAGTGTATTTTATTTCATGTCTGATTGATTGGATAAAGAGATTTGCATAGTAGCCACAACAGCCATGAGTTATTAGGAAGGCAAGTTTCCCTTTTCAACTCTGCAAGGCCCCTCTTGGGCTGGAAACATTTGTCCAACATAAAAATTTCTAAAAGAAACATTTTTGAAAGTGTGTTTAGCCATTGGAAATGGCTGTGCATGTGGCAACCAAGGTGAAAATCAGCATGTCTGACAGCAAGGAGCCAACTCTGGCATTATTTACTGACTTAATAATAAGGAATTCCATTTATATGGTTGCCTTTATCTCAAAATGACCCATAGTTCTCCACGTACCCCAAAAAATTATGTGGAACCTATGCAAAAGTATTGTTCCAGCCATGACAGGAGCAGTAGTGCCAGCGCTGGGAGAGGAACGGGACCCACGGCCACCTCCCGGACAGCCTGTGCTAAGGCTGAGGCCAGGGTTTAAGTGCTAAGGCTGAGGCCAGGGTTTAAGACAGGAAGTGGAAGGAATGCTCTATACCCTCACATCCATAGGATGAGCTCACAATTTGGAGAGGAGCAAGGTCACTGGGGTCAGCTATCTCCTGTAAAAGAAGGAAAGCCTAGAGGGCTCATTTTAAAGGTCTGCAGAGGTGAAGCTTGTCCTTATGTCAGGAGGGCAGTGCTCTGCATAGGCAGTTTGTGATTAAGGACTGACTCATTAGTGTCTTAGAGGGAAGAGGAGCACTTACAAATGCTCCTTCCTGGGTCACTCAAGAGGCTTTTAGGAGTGCCTCATCCCGGCACCATCCTACCTCTCCCTCATTTAGGTTTGACATTGCCCTTTGAAAGCCAAGGAGATGTCTAACATTCATTTGCTTGGGAACAGGCCCAGATACTTCACTTGTGATACAAGATGAGAAAATAACACACAGCAGAACCTCTGTGACCAGACAGACCCTGACAGGCAAAAAAAAAAAAAAAAAAAAAAAAAAAACGAAAAAGAAAGCAGCATCTATCAAAATGAAAGTGCAAAAGATTGCATATGCTCTGTATCTGTGTGCAAAACTCCTTCTTCAATTGCAAACTGCAAAATTGGATGTTCAGGACCAGTATTTACATAGGCTTTTGGCACATTTGAGAATAAGACACCAACTTTCCTTCAACATACGTCTCCAGTCAACTAAAACTTTGCTCACTGTGAGAGGAGATCTCTTTAATTCCCCAGACATGTGACCCCCGGGACAACGAACGGTGGCTCCATGTCAAAGGACATTACAACAGGAGAGAATAAGATACAAATCCAGATTCAGGCTTTACATGGTGAATAGATGTCTCCATCGATGGTGATAATCAGTGTCAGTGAGAGAAAGGGAAAATAAAAATTAACCTGGGCTACAAAAACTAAAGAGAGTGTTTAATTAGGAAGGTAAAGTACAGCCACCCTGTTTGAGATTTCACTAATACACCGAGCTCGCAGGCTCCCAAGCTCTCACAGCAATTTTTAACTAACAGATGCAGTCAAGCTTTCCATTTTATATTGCCCTCATAACTCATGATACACAATCTTGGGCTGCTTTCAGAGGGTCCAGCTTGCGATTTCATTCCGGAGCCGCGGCGCTGCTCCGCTGCCAGCACCTGTGCCCGACATCTGATCTTAGGGCTGGAGCACATCCTCTCCCCCCTCTTCCCTCTGCGGGACTGGCTATGCCAAGCCAGCTAAGAAGCATTCCAGCAGATTATGAAGTACAACTATCCTGGCCCTCGCTGCTCAGAAGAAACTGGACCTGGCAGGAATTTCGCGCGCCATTCCCATGGATCTGAAGCGAGTTTCTGCCCATGTGCTCATCCGCCACCACGGGACACGCGGATCCCGAAAGGCTATGATTAGGTCAAGGATAATGGCAGGGACAACTGCTGCCTTGAAACATGGGATCAATGAAATGAACACATTCTCAGAAAAGGTGGCAAAGACGTAAATGGGAGTCGCTGATGCTTCCAGAGAATGGCTTGGATTACCGAATCCGTACGAGGACGGGTGTACCAAGCATGAGGGAGAGAGGAAATGGGGAAACGCGTCGTGTTGAGTGCTGCCTCAGGAATATTAAGGCCTCCTAAACAAAGGCCATTATCTCTGAGCCAGGCATTTGGATAGAGGGAAGTATGAGCCTAACTCTAAGCTTCCACAGCTCTAATCCTCCTGGGACAGTGACAGGGATGAAATAGAAATCCCTCAACACTGTCGCTCTTTTTATAGATCCCAAAGCAATGCAACGAAGAATGGAAAAGCACTTTGGTGTCACAAAGTGCACAGGAGGGGTCACGACAGATCAAATGATTGAAAAGGAAAATATGAAATTCACCTTCTCCTGAACTGTAAAACACAGGGAAAAAAAGTAAGTTCACCATTCCTTCTCTCAACTGAAGGATCCAAAAGGGCTTCCTTTTAGTCAGGACTTCTTTTTAGGATATTAGAATCCAAACAAAAAATCCTGCAGCTGTTTTAACAGGAATCAGTGGGCATTTCCCATCAGTTTTGAAGGTCAGAGCTCTGACTCCTGGCTATCAGGCAGGTGAGCTAAGTGGGGCTAAGGCCAGTCCCACAAGAGGTATTGAGGCACCTCACTCCTGCTGAAGTGCCTAAATATCTTTGTGGATATGGCCTTTAATCTTTGCGTGAGCTGTGATCCCAGCAGAGAAATCTGAGTCCTCTAGATGAAATCTTCACTTCTGCCTGATCCAGGGTAATTCCAAGGATTACTACTCAGAATATTGGGAGAATCAACTGTCATGCTGTTTCCAGGCAGAAAGCACTTTTTAAAATACCCAGCTAACACTAGATGTACACCGAGCTCCCCTGTCAAGCTAAAGGGTAGGAATTGCAGTGAAATCCTATTAACCAAGGGCATTACAGTCATTTAGTGAAGCTCTGAATGCAATTTTGTGTTGAGGAACAAGAGGAAGGAGACAAAAAAGGAAACTACATTTCATGAGGGAAAGGAATTCCCTGTCCTCTCAGAGGTAATCTTTGGGCTTTGGAGACATCTAGAAGCTTCAGAAACAAGGCATACAACAACTGACACGTGCTATGTTTTTTAATTTCTTTAGTGCAAGGCTTCATGCTTGATCTTGTTAACAATTCTGATACTTTATGATCCCTTGTGCTTTTAATGCCAAGGGAACAGATAGGCTTTATAGTCCTGCAAACAGACAGCATTCCACCTGCATCCGCCAAAGCATTTAAAGATTTTATTAATCTGATATTTTAATTGATTTTGAGATTGGGAAACAGCAGGGCCTTTGTTCTAACAATCTGAGTTCTCTTCTGGAGAAGTGTCAGAGGTTGTTTGATTTTTGTATATCATGGTTGTTAATAGCAAAGGAATATGAGTCAGTGCAGGTGATTCATAAGGATCACAAACTAGAAGCCAGCTTCTTTGGAAGCTCATGACATTTCACAGATCAGGAATAAAAATGTTCTACTGGGTTGTCTCTGCACAGTAGCTCTGTGGCCCCAGAGCTCCTGTTCTACCCATCTATCTGCCGTTGTCTGCCAAAAGTACAAATCATGTTTGCTCACATTTCAGGGCTGTTAAATTAGGAGCAAAGGACTTTTCCTCTCGGATTTTATGCCAAGTGAAGTAGGACATTTAGACCGATTATAGCTCTTTCCAAATGTCAAGGCAGGGTCAGAGTGGGATGAAAATGAGATTACCAGAGGGGACAAGAACAGAGAGAGATCAAAAGGAGAGAAAGACGCAGTGTTGGGAGGAAAATGGAAAGTGGAAAAATCAGGCTAACAAGTCTCTACCAAAAGTCTCCACTGGATTGTTGAGGCAAGAAGACCAGACATTATTGAACAAGACAGTCCACAGTTGTTGGGTAAGCAGTGTCCCTGCCAGTCACCATTAATGTCCTGATGCAAGCAATAAATAGAAAAGGGCATGGTAAAAGTGTTACACAACTTGGGCAATACCCTGCTCAAATCAGACGAGAACAGGGTGGAGCTAAGGAACTCCAAAGGGAAGCAATAATAAGATCTGAGCATCTGTAAAGCATTTCATGGGGAGGCACCCACCAGCAAAGCTTGGATGAACAAGAAATAATTTAGCCTTTGGTCTGAGGGGATAGATGTGGGTCACAGTGAAGAAACATTTCTTCACATAATATAAGGAAAATAACTTTCTGTATATCACCTGGAGAGACCAAATAGTACAAGATCAGATCTAGCTGCTCTATGAACTTCACCTAATTATGCTGCATGAACTCCACCTAAATGTATCTGTGAGTTGCAGGGATGGTTCCTGCTTTTTCCATGCAGGGTAGTCCAAGCTAACAACCTTTGGAGTGTTCCTTCCCATGTATGTATGAGTTTTGTTGGTAGAAATGCCCCTCAGCCATTACTCAGCCCCATGAGTTTTACAGCAGAGCAGACACTTTATGGAGTGGCATAGCCAGCTCACCTTGTTGACTTTCTAGTAGCAATAGATTTTTTTCCTTTGCTCGAGACGCCTATGAGCTTATTTACAGAGTCAATTAACAAAAGATAACCTCCCATTGTGCAATCATCAATAAATCAATTGTGTTAATACTATCTTGGAATGTCCTCCACTATTTACTTTAATATTGTTGACTGCCGGCACTTTAGAAAGGCAGCACCTTCAAGTTTCACTTGATTATGGGCAAATGGATTTTGTAGTAGCCATTAATAAATATAAATTGTTTTGGAAAATATTTAAGTTTGTCGAATTTAACCCCTTACTGAGCATTAAAAAATACTCCTTATTGAACATGTTTGACAACTACTTCAAGAGAGTCAGTCCCACTCTAGGACCATACTCCTGCCCTTGTGTATTTTGCTGGCTTACCATTCTTACAGCTCCTTCCAACTGTGAAGTGTAATTATTGATATAAACATATAAGTTAGGACTTAATTAAACCATCCAGCTCAGTAAAGTGCTTTTCTGTCACTTGGCAGATTCCCACCCCAGGTAGTTTACTTATCCATAGCTGATGTGTTGCTGCATCTACTCGCAGTGAGTAGCACTTTACTCCACGAGCAGTGCCACTGCTTCATCTCCACGAGGATGGACGATGCCACATCCATTAATGTTCATCAGCACAGAAGGGTCCGTTAGTCACATTGAATTGTGCCTGCTTCCACAGCAGGATGATTTATATCTACAGGGCTGCTCAGCATGAGCAAGGACAGTGGAATGTTTCCCTAAATAGACAATATATAGGCATAGGAATGGGGCAGGGTCATGTTAAGGAAATCCGATGCCCTCTACTCATTCTGCAAGGACCTCCACCCAAAGCTGCAACAAAAACAGGTTTTTTGGGGCAGAATACAAAGAGTGGCAAAGGGGTAGTTTCGGGTTTTTTGCAGGCTCTTTGCAATCTCAAGCAGAGAAAAAAACATTTGGTAAGCATGTATTTCAGGTTCTCTTTGCACCCCTAATAAACATACTAAGAAAGAAGGTGTTTTCATGGTATGGCTCCAAAACAGCCTTAAAGAACTTCTGCTTTTACAGAGGACTAATACAGAATCCAGGCAGTTGCTTAAAAAGAGAAAGTGAACATGGCTAGTGTAATTTTTATGCCATATTACCTTCGAGGTAAGAAATCAATTATTTCACTTATTCTCCTATTGCTCCAGAAGTCAGTAGCCTTGGCAGTAAATTGAATATTATGCTGCCACAGACAGCATCTTCCTTGTCAGGCATGTATCTCCATTCTTCTCTTGATGATGATTGGTGACTTTAAAACTCACATGACTTCCAGATAATAAATGAAAACTGTCATTGTTCTGAAGCTGTTGGGAATTTTTTTTTCTTTCCCTTTCCTCCGCTTTGACCTTATTGTGATGTATTGTCTACTTTAGGGTGTTTGGAAAAGTAAGGGAAATACTAGGCAAGGACTTTTAAAGAAAAAACAGACCTCTGATTAGGTCCCTCCAAGAGACCCTGCAATGACCCTGTTTAGGGAGACATTAATGAATGGGCCTGACATCCATGTCTGAAGTGCTGTCCTGGTCAAAACAGACCCAACAGAGGCTTTTTGCTGGTGCCCAAGCTGCTGCCAATCTCATCTTCATCTTCATCTTCACCGTGGGTTGCCCATTGCATGGCAGCACACCCAGCCAGGTCAGGGCATTGAACAGTCTGAAAACCAGCCTTACTGAGGGCTCAAAGAGACAGCAGCTCTCAGCCAGGTTAACCTGGGCAGATTTGGGGTGTAGATGTGAGTTGAATTGCAGGAGTGTGTAACTAAGGCCAGAGCTGCCTTATATCAACAACCTGTCACTAAACTGACCATGCAACCACTCCTGTAACTGACCTGCACACCTCTGCAGCTTAAACACTTGATATTCATCCATTCCTTTTGTCAATCAGGAGGAAAATTTCTTTAAGTAGTTTTGTTCAGGGAATACCTTTGACTCAAACCCCACACTAGACAGCTCCAGAACTTCAGGAGATTTCAGTTCTTGTAACTCAGTATAACTTCAAAACCCAGACTACGTTTCGCTGTTCAAATGCTTTTTGAATTGCTCATCTGGGATATAAATCAGAATTAGGTTTCTGGAAGAAAGAAAATATTTTGTGTTTTTAGAGGCCTGTAGCGGAGCTGGAACTGAACCAGCTGACTATGGGGAGGCATGAGCAGAACATGACAGAGGACTGAGAACTTGCTGACAGGGCAGTTTCTTTGAAGAGAGGGGCTGTGAGAGAAAGGAGTCACAGAGCCGGATGAAATGCACAATGTGGAAAAAAGGAATTCAACAGTTTAGTCGTCCTGCAGTTCAGCCATCATCGCGTGTAGGTGAAAAATACAATCATACCATGCAACATCTTTGGGTAACCTCTTAAATGAGGAAATTCATATGCACCAAATGTGGTGCCTGCCTCTGCTTCTATGGCTGCATATTGACATACTGTCTAAGGGAGACACAAAGTCTGGAGAAATAAGTTAGAGACGGGTGTTCCCTGATGGATCATATCTTTCAGCACAAGAGAAGGTGGTTTGGAGATGTTTTGTCCTTAGTTCCGTAGTGACTCCATTTGACTCTCTGGATTAATTCATTATAAAACAAAATTTTTAAAGGAAATGAAAGGAAGAATAAGGCCCGGTCGAAAATAAGGGAATATGATGCAGATAAAAAGTTTCTTTTAAATATGGGAATTAAGAATAGGAATTAAAAGATATAAAAGGGCATGTAAAATGTGTGTAAATGTCATAATTTAGCATCAGGGAGCCCCAAGCCCCTGCCCACTGATTACTCTGGTAGTTCAGGTTGTTAATTTTCCTTGCTGGGTGAATCAATCCCAAGGTTTTTGAAAGTCTAAGGCAGCATTGCCTACACACGAGGAACCCACTGCAGCAGAAACATCTCCTTTATATCACTAGAAAGTACTTTGAATTATATCATTAGTAAGTGCTTCTGAACATGTATCTCCTCTGCTGCAGTCCTTATGGTATCAAGCACTCTGCTCGCTCTCCAAAAATAAATAACAAAGCAGTGCCTATCCCTGCAGTACGGATTTATGCTCCTGCCTTCTGAGGCCACACAAAAATAAAGCAGGAAAGTAATAATCACATGGAAATTATTCTTGTGCTTAGTTATACACACACGCATCTATTCATGTATATAACAAAATCATGCCCTAACCACTCACCTTGTCAGCATATAGGCATTTAAAATATCTCCCACCTGCACTGCACAGAACACATGGCTGAATAACCTGCTCTCACATTGAACTGGAGGGAGAAATGAGCGATACATTATAAATAAAAACAATCATGGAAGCAGTCGGTTCTTAATCTCTCCCTGTTATCTCCAGATCTGCAACCAGACTTTCAGAAGATGATGGGCTGTATGAGACAACCCTTGCCCCTTTTACTCACTCACCCAGGTGATCCCCATCCACTTGGGTACAAAATAAGTAATGCAAGCAGAATCTGCATTTAAATAATTGTGGCATAATAGAGGGAGTAAAGGCTAAGAAGGAGCTGTTCTGGTCCATTGGGTAAATATTATGATCTTTATAGTGGAAAATAAATGCCCAGCTATCTATGAAACCAATAGAGCTGTTCCTGTCTATCAAATTATACCTTGTGTTTTTAAAAAGCAATTTTAAATGGAGTTGCTCTGATCTATAGAGCACATTACATGGTTCGGAAAGACTCTGAATACATATTTATCTGGAAAATCTAAACAGCTCCCTATAAATAATAAGCATTGGAGGGGGGGGGAAGGTGGAAACCCTGATTAAATATGTCACTGCTTTGCACATAAAAGCAGATGAACAGAGAACACCCCTTCCCACAGGAATATTACATTTGAGCCTTGTCCCTTGTCTCACAAGCTAAGATGTGTCGAGTGAAGTCGGTCTTAGATGAGACATCTCTGAGGAAGCCCTGGCTATTGCCAAGAATGGTGCTGACAACTCCAGCTCATGCCCTGTCCTCTGAGCCAGCCCTGGACTCCTTTTCTGGCCTGACAATGCTGAGGTGTGCTGAGCTGTTGCCTTTCAGTGATGTCTAAAAAGAAAAGCCTCCCCTGCACAACCGCAGCTCATTAAAGCTTCCATGGTGCGTTGGGCGAGGCCGGGGTGCCGAAGCCAATGTTCTGAGGAGGTTCCAGCAGAAATAATTAAATTCCCGCTCGGGTCTCCCCGCAGTTCCAATCGGATGTGGAATGCTTCCCCCCGTTCTGCCCTGGTGTGCAGTGTCACTGTGCACCATTAGACAGCTGTTGTGCCCAGACCTGGGGATAACTCCCCATCAGCCGCGGGTGACGTTAATTCCGTGTAACGCTCGTCCAGCTCACAAGGCTTTTGGTGGCTTGATTAAGGTGCTGGTTAAAAACAGTCTTGAGAAAGCATAGAATATATTTTTCCTTCCTTTTAGTCATATTTACGTGTTTAACAAATAAACCACATGGTTATCACAACAAAAAGCAAGAACACACCGTGGATTAATGGCTGCAGCACCGCTTGTCCCTATCTCTGGGCTAAGATGGATTTGACCAAGTCCTGCCTCTCAGTCCTTCACGCTAATAATGCACATTTTAAAGAATATTTTTCTTTGTTTCCACAGTGCTGTAACTCCAGGTCAAAATGTCAGAAGAGCTTGATATTCTTGCCTTTTTTCAGGTTTTGTCATACCGTTATTTAAACATAGGTTTTTGGATTTAATTTGACAATCTTTATGTAGTTGCTGGCATGGTAATTGAGTCTACTTGTCTTTTTCAGGACACCAGAAGATCTAACTAAGTCAGAATGTCTCAGTTACAGTCCAGATTTCTATTTATTACCTACCTCACCGGGAAAGACAAGGTGAGTTATCATTCAGTACAGAAAACCTGAAAGGCATTTATATGCTTGAAGTACTGTATAACCACCCTGTACAGAAGCACAAGGCTTAAGTAAATGTGTTACAGCACAGACAAACCCCTTTGAAACAATACTATTGAGCCCAAATTGTCTCTGTAACCGAGGGTACAAATCTAGAAAGCTTACCTCCCAGCCAGGACCAAAACAAACCCTTTCAGAGATAACTGATACAATGGCTTATGACAGATGGCTCCTCAGCCTTACAACTCACATGCTGTACCATAAATTCAACATAAAGTGACAGTCACAGCAAGTGTTCAAGGCTGTAACTAAAAAAAAAAAAAAAAGATACCTAATTTTTACTGAAGTTAGAACTCCAATGAACGAGAAAATGTGAACGTATACCCATGTATATATCAAAGCTGCAATCTCTGTAAATGCCATCACCATTACTTATGGCTGGGATGATGCTAATATTTGAAAATATTTCAATAGGAAGCCAATTTCCAACCTGCAAATTGTAATCACAAAGACAATATTTCACGGCTTTTCTTGGGAAAGGATGTTAGTGCACCAAGGAAAAAGAAATCTGCCTGTTCCACTCATCTCCGTAGCAGATTGGATGAGGCCATCCTACACCTACATCAATTTGGGTGGGAAGTGCCATCATATTCTTTTTCATCCTGGGCTACTGCTTGTCTTTTAAAATCAGGCACATTTCATGAGCAAAAATATACATAGAGTTTGCTATCATGGGTAAAAATGAGTGTCACTACTTTCAGGTTTAATCCAATTGCGTACCTCGTGTAGCCTTTAGCTAATAGTAGTACACATGGAAGAGACATCTTGCTTGTGTTCAGATTAATACTGAAATTATGAGGGAAAAAACATGAAGATTTACCTACAATAATTCTTTTAGTGAAGCATTTTATTATGCCTGCATGCCAGACCTAATACTTTTTCCTGTTGTAATGTATTTTAAAACAAAACCATAAGTAAGGAATTTAAGTAAAGATTTTTATTTTTCTTTTACTTTCACTGTGCCATTTGACTGCAAAACCCTTATACAGATGTATTTGAATTATACGTAGTACTTCTTTTTTTTTTTCACATCAGAAAAACTTTAGGTAGATAAGCTATGAAGAGTATTTTTTAGGTTATTAAAAAATGTTGACATTTACTGGCCATGTGTCTGGCATGTAGTTGCAAAGGTCATCAATGAGTAAACAGACATTAATGGTTAGCTGGATAACTGGTACATAAACAGGTCATATTAATAATTAACAGAGAGGAAAACTGGCAGTTTATAGCAAGCTTAGGAAAATAGCTAATAGAAATAACTTTGGAAAGGGCAAGGACCAATATTTTAAAAGCATCAGAAAATCAAACCTAGAGGAGTCTGAATTTTAAAACATTCATTTCTCATTTTTTCTACTCTCTCTCATCTTATGAACAAATTATTTTTTAATTCATGGAGAGCAAATTTATTTGAATCACTGAAAAAAGTACTGCACAGCTGTTCATTCTGCAATTGATTCTCAGACTGATGCTGTCCTGTTGACAACCCTGCAGCATATAAAATATTTAAAGAACTGGTTTCGTCCCCAAACATATCACTAGTCCCTTTGTTCATTACAAGGAAAATATTAAAATATATGAATATTTGGATTTAACATTCCGTCAGCAATTACTGAAGCTGCTTATTAATTCTAAGTATATTCTAACTATAATTTAAATTGCCAATGGTTAAAGTTTTACCAACACCTTTTTTTTTTCCTGAAATATAAATTCTCAGCATGTCTCCCCCACATCCTAATAACTGAGATTTTTTTCTCTCAATTCCTCTTGGATTGTCAGCTCAGCAGCAGTTTTCCTGTGTAGTCCTATCTGTTTATTCCAGATGAGTATCAAACTCCCCATGAAGCCAGGCCTCACTCTTAGGCCCACAGCTAGTCCTGGTTGACTTGGCTCTAAATAGGTCCCTGGTTCTTCAGGTTGGGAAATAAAGGCAGCCAGATCTGAGACTAATTACCTCTCTCCTGCCATGTTTTCATCATGCAAACTTCAGTGGACACCAATTAGTTGGCTTTTACCACTATTTTTTGTTTTAACTAAAAATTATACAAAACATTTATGTTACAAGGGAGTGGAATTTCCAGTTTTTCAGCAGTAATCATCATGATTCTCACACTACGGGAAAATGCAGGAAAATATTTTCTGTGGATAAATATTACACTTTTCTAGTGTTTAAAAAAATGCTGGGTTTGAATATTAAGCAAAGCAGTGCTATCTAAATATTGAGTAAAATTGGAGAAGCATCTTAGATCATCTAAAGTGTACAGTCAAAAAGCAGAGGGCATTTTAGGCACGCCAAAAGAAAAATAGATGGAATATTTTGTGGTGCAACTGAAAGGGTTTCTGGTAATGGACTTGGAGAGCCAAGAGTCTGCTGTGGGCCTGCAGATGTAACACACAATTCATGCTATGCTGGCAGGAGAAGAGCCTTTCTCCCTGACTTCTACCAAAATGCAATTTATAAAAGTTTCCTTAATGATATACAGAAGTCACCCGCTCTGTGTGGCAGCATGTGCAGAAGTCTTTATGATTTTATACAGTTTATAGGCAGTCTCAGGCTAAAAATGCAACTCAGACTAATAACTTGGCTGAAGAACTGAGAATTAATATTTCTATCTTCTCATGAACATGTTACCATTTTATTTTGTGGCTCCTGTTCCCTGTTTGTCAAATGAAATCTGACTCATGGTTCTGAAAAGTAGTTAATGATAGAGAGCTATTAATTAATACCTGCTTTACCCATCAGATAAAATAAAATATTAAAAATATTTTTTTAAATATTTCTTGTTACAGCAGAATAAGAGTAGGGCAGCTGTAGATGTTTTTACCTTTGTTGTTTTTAACATGCCTCACCCTTTGGCATCCTTTCTGGTATCACAGAAACACAGACTGGTTTGGTTTGGAAGGAACCACAGAGATCACCTGGTTCCAACCCTCTGCCGTGGGCAGGGACACGTTCCACAAGACCAGGGTACTCAGAGCCCCATCCAACCTGGCCAGGAACATTTCCAGGGATGGGGTGCTCACAGTTCCTCTGGGCAGCCTGTGGCAGTGACTCACTATTCTCATAGGGAAGAATTTTTTTCCTAATATCTAATCTAAGCCAGCCCTCTTTGAGTTTAAAGCCATTCTTCTTTGTCTTCTCACTGCATGCCCTTGTATGACCTGAGGTTCAACCCCACCTAAAACACTGCACTCCCTCCCTGCACTCATCCCTTGAACTCTAGTTCTGTCCAAAGACCAGTATAGGCCTAGAGTTACCAAAGACCTCTGGACTTAATCTAGATTGGAAAATACATCTTCACACAGTAGGAATCTCTGGGCAGGATGAAGATCTGTCCATTTGGTGTGGGTGTCTGATTTGTTAACTGCTTGTTTCTGTGGCTCAGGAGACTCATGATAGCAAAAGGTCAATAGTTATTGATGTTCATTGCAACAAAATTCTGTTTAATGTTTTTAGAAACAGGCCATCCTCTATTTGTTCAAATTCCTTATTCAATACAGCTAAGGTTCTCTAAGACATTTAATGGCTACACTTTAACCTACTCTTACTCTTGGACAGCTTTATTTCTCCACCTTCTTCTTCCTTTACGCGTCTTTTTCTCATAAATTTACCTTAAAAAAATCTATCTATAATTATTAACTATGCCATTTTTTAATCCTTTCATTGCCACTAAAATCTGTACTGGAAAACTTTACACTCTGAGTCAAAAGGGCATTTTAGCAAAAGAATATTGCAGCTGGGTTGCCTGAAACATCTTAGAAGATAGCGTCCACAGGGAGCAGGGGAGCTCAGTAAAACACTGACAGATGTAAATAACAGTGTCACATTTTGGGATGAAAACCAGTTCATGGCTGTGCTCATTAAGAGCAATTTCTGTGTTTCTGCAAGGCTCCACGGAAATGGGGAGGTCCGCACCCCAGGCAGCAGATACTGCAGCGGCAGAGAGAGGAGACTCGCTCTGCACCACTAATCCAGTTAATCCCCGTGATTTCAGGGTTCCCTCTGCAGCAGTGCAGGGAGAGATGTGCCTGGGAGGAAGGGATGAGCCCAAAAGAGATAGTGGGCAAGGGCAAAGCAGCAGATTCCCCCTGGTCCTCCTGTTTTTCCAGGGTTTCTCCAACCATCAGGCCACAATGGCTAACACGAAGCGACACTTTCGTCCCCTGAAAAATTTACTGCTCAGCAGAAATAACAAAGCTGTGCATGGTGGACACAACTTTCCCCAAGGCCCTAATTTGGCAGCCCTTCCTGTGCTAAACCCACGGAGGAAATCCAAAATAGAGGCTGTCTGGAGGACGGGAGGAAGGAGCACACGCACAGGTTCTGCTCCACCATCCGAGCTCCAGCCTGCGGTGCCCACCAGTAGGGCAGGAAAATGCAGTGTGAGCTGGAAATGGCTGTAGAAAAATGTGTTTGGGATTTCAAGGGGAAAAAAATAAAAATAAACACACCAAGAAAATAAACTGAGAAATAAAAATGTGAAAGCCATTAAAAAACGTGGTTTAAACTTAAGAATAAATGCAATGGCATAGTCACATTCTTTAAAAGCTTTGCTCTGCTCAGAATGGCTTTGTTATTAGTGATTCTTAATGCATGAGATAGTGGTTTGGAATAAATCTTTAAGTAATTCAAAACAAGGACTCTTCAGTAAATAGTTGAAATTAAAGGGGGAGTTAGAGTCATCTGGTTTCCATTAGGATGATAAAATAGTTCACTTGAAACCTTTTACAAGATGCTTTGTTACTGGGAGGTGTCTGTGCATCTCACTCCATCACTAGCCATTTGACACAACATAAAAGGCTTCAAAAGCCATGCTAGGCTTCTTAATCAAAAACTAATTGTAATAGATATTGGGGAGTGTTAACACTGTGACCGCTAGGTTGTATCTTCAGTATATAAGCAGGAGTGAACATTAAACACAACCCTGAGTTGATAGGGCTTATCAGAATTTCAGAGTTAAGTGCTAAGTACTGCAGTATCTGCGTGCCGTTGCTTTGTACCACTTTTGGAGTTAATTGCACTGTAGGACTTCATCTTCCCAACAAAATTTATAGCATTGGCAGGGAAATTGGAAGCCAGCTGAAGAAACTGCTGCAGTTTACAGGAGTTCTGTGAAGCCACAGGGGAAAAAATTGTGGTTTCTACTTCAGCATCTAAGAAGGGTTCCCTCCGCGGCCCCTCCCCAGTTTGCCCCATAATAAAAATGAATTGTTTCTCCCTCTTGAAGCTTTACTTGCTGCTAGTGCTGTAGCAGAGGAATTACAGCACCAGCTCCCCAAAACAATGCCTGCCCTAAAATTATCACTAAATTGTCATACGTGCATGCTTTACACTCCCATATGTCTTATTATGATTGTTGACATGAATATTCACAGCGCTCATGGAAACAGCTTTATTGATTTTACTGATACAGTGGGCTCAGAGCTACCAATTTCAACTTAATTCATGCATTTTTCCAGATAACAGATGACCTTAATATTTACACACAATTGCACCATAATAAACCCAGGCCAAATCCTCTCCTGTTATGAACTGTTGAAAATGAGAGTTGCGGGTTTTTTTTAAGCAAGGAGCTCAGAACCAGGCTGTTGTACAGTGAGGAAATCAGAGATATGGCAATTTACCCCAGCTGAGAATGCAGCCCACAGTGTAAAATTCCTTGTTCAGTGCAATAAAGTGCATTAAAGAGACTGCTATGTTATTTCTCATGAGTTCATTATAACCTGTATGCTACCAAAATCTCCAGACAGCTGCGTTCCTTTTTACTCCAATTTCAAACAATATAATTAAAAAAGCATTTGATGAAATGTAGACACTTTTACCATTTACACTGGAATGCTGGCACCATCCAAAATCAGCCAGTCTGTAAATACCAGATTAGGATCTGTGTAGTCAAGGTTTTTATTCTAGGAAAGCGTACTCAAAAGAAAGTCTCAACCTTCCTTGGTGAAGAATAAGCTTTATTTGCAAAACCCATAATTATCTCAAATGTTCCGAGAAGCTGAGAGAGCTGCAAATGGTAAAGCAAAACATAAGGAAACAGTTTTGGGCATTTAAGTGAAGGCAAATAAGGATGATGTACTTTTTCCCTATTAGTTTACTATATAAATGAGAAGACATTACAGAGTGAAATTTAATTAAAGTAATTGACCAAATTGCATTTTGTAGTAGTTATTGTCGTTAGCAGCTCTGACTCCTCTGTCAAAAGGATTTGCTGAAGACTATTTCTAAGGGGTATTTATTATGAATATTAATCTCTCCAGTAAGTACCATCAACATATTAAAATTCATTTGAAGCACTTTATGGAAGACTGCAAACAGAAATGACTGGTGAAAAACAAGGTGTCTAATCATGTTAGCTCGGTTCACACATGGTTAAACCAGAAGTAGAACAGGAAAAGGAAATATAATAAAATAAATATTGGTTATATTATGATGAAAATGTGCTTAAAGGGTGCCTGATTTTCAAAGATACACAGCTGCACTACCAGGAACGCTGATGACTCTGCTGTTTAGGGCAGGTTTTTAAATAGTCTTGCACTGTCTCACTGGGAAAGTCTCATTCTCAGCCTGTGTTTTAATTTCTGTTTGATCTTTACAGTGCTTGTTTGCAGGAAATATATACTTAAAGAAGGCTATAACTCCTATGGTTATAGAGAACTTGGTTCACAGGTGCCACCCACACTACTGATACCAACAAGTCAGCTTGGGCTCGATATTCCGCACCCTAAATTGTTTTGGTCAAGCCCCTCTCTTCAGCAGGGGGAAAGACACAACTTTTAATTACAGCGTACATGTGAAAGGCTGCACAGTTTCATCACTGTCTCTTCCAGCAGTTAGATGATGCAGTTTCTTCTCTTCAATGCTGCTCGTTCTTCTTGTTGAGAAAAAGAGAAAAGTGGAGGGAAGATGAGAAAGTAGGGATTGGCACAGAAAGAAAAGCACAAAGGCAGAAAAACTAGGAAATCTTGACCTGCTCTTTTCAATTTTCCATGCTCTGGAGACAGGATTTGAGGACTGATGGCTGTATGCTCGCAGGAATAAAAGGAGTTTATGAGGTTTCCAGGGTTGCAAGTTGCAGGTTGGGTCAGTCTTCTGTCCTACTCAGACTCACCTCATCCTTCCTCTCCTTCACCCTTTGCTTTGAACATGTTTTTCTTCCCTTTCAACGAGCTCATCTACAACTTTCACACCACCTGTGTTTAAAATGAACACCTGGCATCAAATAAGCCCTAAGTACAGACAAGTTGGGCATCCCAAGTTGTGTTGCAGCTCAGATGTCAGATTTGCTTGTCCTTTTAATAAAGGCGCAGATCCACATCGTCTTAGTGCTCTGCCTCTGTTCTGCCAGGAGGCATTCCTTTCCCTTCCTTACGAAACAGGCTGAACATTTTCCCCATGTAAACATTGTTCCACATCTGTTCGTGCTGAAGAACATCAGAGCACCACTTCCCAGAAACCATTCTGGCTATGTGTGACCAAACGTACCGCAGAGGAACCAGCACAAGGTCAGGAATTTCCTCAAAGCTGAGGCTGGGAAGAGTCACTTCACCACAATGCCACAGTTACTAGGATAAATTTTTTGTAGGTTTTATTCACCTCTTAGCACCAGTCAGTGTGGCTGTGGCTGCACAATCCCTCTGCACAGACCAGGGCAGTGGAGGCCACTAAAGCACTGACCTGAAAGTAAAAACCCCAAACTAATTCTGATCCTGAGTAAAGTGAAAAAGAGGAACCATTTCAATTGCTGAATTTGACAAAAATCCTTAAGGGAGTCCACTGATTACACTACTGAGATTTGTATGAACTAACTAGGGTAAATAATTAGTCTATATTTTAATTAATATATCAGTGCCTGCTAGCACAATATAGTTAAATTTGTGCCACTATTAGAGCTGAATGAAAGAAAATTGTCCTATTTGTGGTGAAATTATAATCATAACCTTTCCAAGAAAAAGAGAAAGCAAGAAAAATCCTGCAACTTTTTTTGTGCTGAAGGAAGTCAAAAGGTGCCTTTGGCTCACCAAGTGCCCATGTGCCTCTTCTCTAGGTAGCAAACCTGAATATGGCAAAAGTGTCTCTGGTGAACAGGGAAATGAGCCACACACACATATATATATGTGACACAGATCACAAAATGAGGGCTAAAAATACAGCTCAATTATTCAAAGTATATAATTTTTTTTTCAAGCTTGACCTTGTTATTACATTGAAGCACCTGTGTCACTCGAAGGGCGCCCTTCTTGCACAAACAAGAAAAAATATCTGTGCATTGCAATGCAGGCTTTTCCCAAAACCTCGCTCCTCGAATAATATTGCAGGCTTTCCGCAAAATTTTGTTCCATGGATAAAGTGGCAGTTTTGGGCAACAGAAAACTCCCTCCCCTTGGAGTGTTAGCAGTGTGTTTGCACAACCAAATATGATCAAGATATCGAGTGGGTCTCTTTTCCTGCCTCCACAAATCAGACTTTCTTCCTTATTGCCAGAGGAGGCAGCTCTTTACCATCTTTCCATCAGGAGCAAGGATGGAGGGATAATAATTTGATAGAACAAGGGGGAATTGTTTTAAGCTGAAAAAGGGAAGATTTAGATTGGATATTAGGAAGAAACTCCTTTCTGTGAGCGTGTTGATGCCCTGGCACTGGTTGCCCAGAGAACTGTGGATGCCCCATCTCTGGAAGTGTTCAAGCTGGACAGGGCTTGGAGCAACCTGGGATAGTGAGTGGCATCTCTGCCCATGGCAGGGGTGGAGCAAGATGATCTTTAAAGTCCCTTGCAACCCAAACCATTCTTTGACTCGATAATTTTATGATTATTAATCCTTTGGACTTTTCTGTATAAGAGCTGATCTTTGCAACAGCAAAGTGAGGCCTTATGTCCAGGGCAAGGCTGGCACCCAGAGCTCTTATTTGACATTCTATTGGAATTCCTTTATCTTGAGGATCACCAGGAGCCCAGGGATGTGGAGGGAGAGCTCACCGGCAGAACAGCGTGGTGGTGGCTGCTTTCCAGCCACTGCTCTGATGGCACCCAAAGACCATGCTTGCCCACCCCAGGCCTTCAAAGACGTCAGGGAGGTGCACTGATGGGGAAGCCTGGGACAGGGAACTGCTCTCCAGCAGCAAAGAGCCCAGCTCTGCAAAGGAATCCTCCCAGTGCTGGCTTTGCAGGAGGAGAGGCAACACTTCCCAAGGTGGCAGCTGATCTCCGCTCTGTGGCAGCCAGCGCGAAACACGAGGGCTTGATTTTCAGGAGGTGGGAGGCTTAACACTCGCTGAAAATAAGACCCATGTAAGTTGTCAAGACAGCAGTCACCTTGAAAGATTTAGGCCACAGTGTCTGGTTAGTTGGTTGTTCCCCTCGCTCCGCCACATTTACCAACCTCCCCCCAGCAATTCCTTCCCATTCAGAAAGACATTTGTTTTTGATCTCCTCGTGAAAGTTAAGGTATCGCATTGGTAAATATTATTGTTCCTCCAAGCTTTTCCCACTTTTGGCTCACACAAGGCTGAGGATAACCCCTTCCCTGCTGCCCCAGCACCACTTATCAAAAACACAGAGTGAAGGAAGCACCACACAATTCAGTTTTAACATTAATCTTCCCACCGACTTCTCATTACTTTGCCAATAAGATGATCTCCCTCACACCACATTTCGATATATTTGACATCTGTCATAAAACTCAGGTCACACATATCTGTCTTCTGGTAAAATGAGTCATCCTGCAGAGACCCATGCTACACTGTTCAGGTCTCACCAGAAATAATTATTGATATATTGTCAACATATCCAGCCTACAGTATTAACAGGAGCCATAAATTACCAGCCTTTTTTCTACCCACTGCCTAGCAGGGAAACAAGAGGACATACAGCAGGAAAACAGGTACATGGCAGTTGGATCCAGGCATGGCCTTACACTGTTTCCTACAATATTTGCACAATATAAATATATTTAAGCAAGTAAATAGTTTCAGAAATCATTCAAAACTAGTAATAACTTTCCCTTTGTTTTGGTGCTTTTAGGTATCTTACAGGTCCTGATCTTTCATCGAACCAACTAGCCACGAACTCCCTAAAACTTGTAGCTGATAGACAGCAGTTATCTAGGGAAGAATCATAACAGACAGAAAAAAGCTGAACGGTTCTCAGTATAATGTCATTGACTGCATTGAGGAGAAAAATTGAACCTGTTCTTGGCACTTGCTGTGCAAGACAAAGGCAACTTTTCTGTTTCATCACATATATGAGGTGCCCCACAGCTGATTTCATTAGCAACTTAGGTATTGGGTCATTATTCTGCCCTTTTCTTTTAGACTGCAAGCTCACACAACTAAAGGTGGGAGAGACTCCAGCCAGAGACAGAAGGGAGAAAAAACTTTTCCCACAAACAGTACCTGCTGCAGAACAGTCACTGGGTTAAAACACTGTTGTATTTCCCTTTTGGGGTTACTTCAGTGGGTTCCCACCTCCTTGCAATTTAGGGTACCAGGGGCTCCCCTTGCTCCAGGTTTTTGTGTCAGAGGCACAAGGTCAAGGGGGTTACAACCTCTTCCTGCAGGCCCAGAGAGAGGAGCACAAAGTTTGCTTTGAGGCCAGGACTGAGGTGTAGGTGGGACCGGGAAGTTGGTGATAGACATCACATGATGTTCTGCTCCAGCAGCTGCAGAACGAGGCCATTAGGCTGCTGTGACTGAGGTGTGCAGGGCTGCAGCCAGGCAGGCTCTGACCTTGACCCTTAGCAGGTGAATACCACGGTGTGCAGCCCTCCTCCTGAGCTCTCTGGAGTAGGGGCTGTGATTGCCGTACTGGAGACCAGAGAGAGCCACCTTGGGGAGGTCCTCCCTGGGAAGGACATTCATTTTGTGCCAGCAAACCTCCAAAGGCTGCTGTGTTAGAGACAGGCTCCGCTGCTGAGGACAGGGGAGTGCAAACCCACCAAATACCACATGCATACAAATGGAAAAGTTGTGGGAGAATATTCCTTCTTGTATAAATCTAGCACAAATCCCAATCACCAGCTTCAGTGTCAAAACCTCAAACCTTTTTGTGCAACTTTCATTTGTTTTTGTGAGACCCCAGCTGGGATGACACTGGGAGTGAGTTACCCAAGTTAAGGGGGCTCTGCACATCACAGTAACACTCCACAGGCCCAGCAGCTGCTAAAATGTCACCTCAGTATTTTACGATTTTAGCCCTTCCATATATACAGGAGCACTGAGAGCACCTCACACTAATTAATAAGCTGCTCTGTATCTTTGTGCATTACCTTTCTTTTCCCCTTTTGATTCACATACAAATTATTTTTAGAAAAGGGAAAAAGGCTTCAGCGGGGAGGGGGTTAGGAAAAAGCAGTGAAGTGAGGTCTGGCACTGCTCATCTACTCTGTTCAGGGCCTCAGCATTGCCATAGGTTTGTGGGAATGTGGAGGAGGGAGAAAATGTGAAGAGTCCCTTCACTCCTGTCACCTCCTTCACCCCAAAACCTCCCAGGCCCTCAACAAGCACCAACTCCCTTCCTTCCTCCCCCTCAAAAATCCCTGTGGTTTTACTCACAAAATCCTGGAACTGTGCTCTGCCCACTTTCCATCACTTTTGTAAGGGGAAGCTGTTGTTCCAGGGCAGTTTGTTTTCCTGGAGTACCTGTGGGTGGCACATACCCAGGTTGACTGCCTTGGTGGCACCTCCAGCCTGACACTGTAGGCACCATGTGATGGCACAGGCTCCTCAGATATTCGGTTCAGGTGTCGAGTTCTGGGGCAATTCTGGGCCAAGAAAAGTGACCTGCAGAGATCATTTTAAATCCTGCTAATTACAGTATCCCTGAATCTGCTCTAGTTTTTTTCCAGGTTGAATTTAGCAAATATAGGAGTGACGAAAGGCACTCTTGCTTTTCTTCTTGGGCACTGAGCTCTGACACACCAGAGGATGTCGTCTTTCATTATTAACTTTGGCAGCATTTAAATTAAGTAATATCTTGACAGGGGAACGGAAGGGAATGAAGGGCCCTGGGAATATTTTTTTTCTCCTGTTTAATTGTACTGCATTTGATGTGTTCCAAAAAACACTAGAAAAGCTGCTCTTCAGAGACCAGGAAAAAAAGTTTATAAACCCCCACCAGTTGAGGTAGTTTGGCAGCACATAGAAGGATGGAGAACTATCATCTGTCCTGGGAAATCCACCCCCCACTCCTCCCAACCCTCTTTCAGCTGGTGCACACAAGATGTTCCTGCTCACTTCATCTTCAAACATTTAAACACTTTGAGGACCACACACCTACAGTGCGTTATTTGCAGGGCTTTCCGAGCCCAGATCCAGCGTGTGTGTGTATCTGTGGGTGGGAATGGCTGGATAATGTTACCCTGATAGTTGATGATAATATTTCTACCAATTGTTAAGCTTCCTAAGTCTCCACTTTGCAAATGCTCCAGCGGATTGGTTTCCGAAAAACCCAGCTCTCCTTGCCTAGGGAAAGGGACGAGTCAATAACGTGTTTGTGCAGATTATCTTGGAGGCTCTGATTTACTCCAGAGGGAAAAAAGTCTCCCTTACACAAATGCACCTTTCTAAACACTTCAGGGGTCGCATGGTTCACTGCAGGATTGTGTCAGTGCAGCCATAAAATGAGGCGGCCGTTCAAGCTGTCTCGGGCTGGCAGCGCAGCAGGTCCTGCAGAAACACACATGTGCTGGGGCTGAGCTCGACAAAAGTGGCTCCCTGCTCATCAGCTCTCTGCTCTGGGCCCAAACAGACATCAGGAAACTGTGTGAGGGACAAGAAAGTGTGTTCCGTCAGTGTTTCAGGGGAAAAAATCGTGGGAGGAAGGATAATTTTGTTGAGTCAAATTCTTTATTCCCTTCGGACCTGTAAAGTCAGTGGGAGTTGCTTCACTTTCATCTTAACGTGCAAAGAGGGGTGAAGTTAGAACAAAGGAAGGTGGAAAAAAATAAATAAGCTGTTTTTTAAAAGTGAGTTTAAGGAAAACCCAAAGGACCAGCAATGTTCTCGGTGTAAGGTTAAAGACAAAAGCAAACTACAATTCTGCATAACATAATTTTATCTCATAATACTTATTTGGGTCCTGGCTTCTGAGGAGTCCTCAGCTCATCTTTGTTCCATTTCCTCTGCTGTGGTGACCCTTCTGGGCTGTGCATGCCTCACACAAAGCATAATATCTTCTGGGACTTGGTTGAAATACTGTTTAAGACCAACTTCAAGCCCAGTTCTGACTTTATATGAAGCCTCTGCTTGATATTTTCCATCAGTGCCTCCTCTTCATCCACTGCATTAAGGCACAAAATTCTTCTTTTTTTTCAAAGATATTTACAAGTTAAATCCTCCATAAAACTCTTCTCAGCTGTTTTTGTCCACAAAAAAATCAACTTTACACTTCTCCCCCAAGTATTTGCAGTCTCAAAGTTTCTTGTACTCCACAAATTAACTACTCTTTTTGGGGCAGGGATATATATTCTACCATTCTAAATTTACCTTAGTTATAAGATCGCACAGTTTTTGCATCTCGAGTTCAAAATTTTTGTTTAATCTTGAGGCAGAGAATATCTTTTAGAGATCCATGGGAGGCAATTTATATATGAAAACCTGAATGTTAGAGTGTTTAAATCTGCCATAGAAGACAAAAATGCTATGGATTCACAATTCAAAATTAATTGAAAAATCAATTTAGATGTTTGTAGATTTCCTGCTACTAAGGGGTTCTGACTTTAATAAAACCATCTGGATTCTACTCTAAAATATACAGTAAAAGCTGCACTGTTCCCATCACAATGTTAGGCTCCCCTACTCTTATCCTGAGAGCTCCCAGACTCTCTCTTTCTTCTGGAGAGCACTGAAGAAATAGATTATACAAAAAGTCTGTCTGTGCACAAGGGGAAAAAACCCAGCACCAAGGCTAAGCCAAGCAATAGCAATGAATCACTGGTTTCATTCAGAGGGCAGAGAGTTCTAGTTTTGTTTATCTTTTGTGTGGACAAGTTCCCTGGTCTGGGTCCCTATCTTTTTTGAAAGCCCCATCCCCCCTCAGGCCCCAGCTGACAGCCTCATTGTCCCCATGGCTGTCGTGGGCAGTCATGATAGATGGCTGCACCCCGACCCTTTTAGGAGGTGTGTGTTCATGTTATGCTCAGAGACCTTTTTTTTTTTGATCAATAGTCGTTTTGAACCCTTTCACTCTTGGAGACACACAAATACATTTGTGTTTATGATATATGTATGCATAAATAAGTGGCTGGAGAGTTGTTAAGACGAGCAAAGCTACTTCAAGGGGTTTCAGCATTCTGGAACCCTATGCAGTGATATCTCATCAGTAAATGTGGTCATTTGCAGCGTTTGCAGTATATTTTTTCAATATTTTAGTCAAAGGAAGAGCAGCCAGAATACTTTCATTGTGGGGAGCACAGAGACTTGGAATAACTGGGGTTTGATACTAGCCATATTGCACTTCACTTTTCCTCAGCACAGAATGCCAGCTTGTTTCTTCAAATTAAGACAATATGCTTATAGTGATGAACCTTATTGGCCATCTATCTTCCTTTTGTAATCTGGCTCTCATCAAGCTGAAATGAAGCCATTTCTTCTGACTGTGGCTGATTAAACACAGAGTAAACCTAGATCTCTGAGGAGGCTCTAATGATTCTCCACAGGCCCAGTGTCAGCCCAGCACCTGCAGCATTCAGCTTCCCCATTTCCATCATAAAATGAAGCATCTGTTACAGAGAAGTGTTATCTTTTTATCATCGATGGTATCTCTCTGTTTGAATTCACCTACCCCATTTGGTATAAATTACAGCCATTTCATATGTAATGAATGGTCACACAGGATGCACTCTGGTTATTGGGGGTTAAAAGGGCACAAAATCCTTTTACTAAACCTTTATTTAACTTGGTGAAAGTTAAGACTACATGGCTTGTGTAAAATCTTTTTTCTTACAACAAACAGGAGGAAATACTTACCACAGCTTAATGCTGAAGCATTTTGATATTGCTTATCTAAATACTGGCCTTTGAGTTTTTTGGAAGCGATTCCTGGAGAAACATTATTAGTTGCAGGGAAGAGAAACAGAGAAACATGTTCATGCCAGAGACATTTCTGTCTCAGTTAACTTGATTAACTATAAGCCTGAGATGTAAAAGTAGACAAGATTTGTTGGCTAGAAAGGGTAGTTGCCAACTTAGAACCTGTTGCAAATCCCACAGAAGTCAATTGGCATATTTTCAATTATTTCAACAGCATTTGTTTGGATCAGGCCAAAGATCAGGTGGCTGTTTACTTTTTGTGTGGTCCACATGCTCCTCTATGTTTTACCTTCTCCAGTTTTCCATCTGAGCTGAAAGAGGCAACTTCATCTTAGAAACAATTTATTTTCCTCTGAGGGGAATTTGGGACACAACTTTGCCAAGCATTTTTCTGTTTCCAGCCTACAACACGGATAGTCTGGACAACTTCACATCTCAGAAAAGGAAAGAAAAACTTTCAAAGACTCTAACTCGGAAGTGAAACTTTGCTCACTGAAGTAGTAACACAATTGATGGTAAAAGCAGTCATAAAAGTGCTGAATAATTCCACTTATTAACATGTAGCTACAGGATATAGAGGTGGGGACAACAACTGCACAATGGCCTTCCTGGTCACAGGAATCTGTAAGACGTTATAACATAGCAACCACTTTGATAACATCTAAAGATTGCAAATAAGAGGTGGCTTGCTGTGTTTGATGTAAGTAGAGATAAGGTCTTCAGTGAGCCAAAGAGCAGCACAGAGAGACTCCGGAGCAGCTTGCTCAGGCATAGCTATGAGACTATTTGAAATATCAGCACCAGCTGTTTCTTGGCAATTTCTTGGGGTGTCGAACCATTCAGGTGTTTCACAAATCTGGGACAGGAAAGGCTGTTACAGTTCAAAAATTTCGTTCCACTCATTGGCCTATGCCACAGTCTGAAGAGGATGTGCCCCCACTGAGGGCACTGTGATCTGCAGCCACACAAAGCAGCACTGTCCATGTTCTGTTGAATTACAGATGTCAAACAATCAAAAAGGGAATTATAATCGCCAGAAAATAACATAGCCACAGCTTTGCTGGTGGATCATTTGCCTAGGTGTTTTTCATACTTCCCTACAGGTGAAATAAATTTACGGCATAAAATTAACTTAAAATAATGTACTTTATTGTCATGTTTAAACTTTCAACCTGTTATCTCCAAAGCCAGGAATTGCTTAATGGACTCATTAGTAGGGGCGGGGGGGAAATTATCCTTGTGAAAATAATGAAGAATGAACAATTTTGTACCAACATGCATTTTCATGATAGCTTTGCTAACCTGAATTATGTGTCGACTTTCTGCTGATCCATTTTGTAGCAAGCAAAATCATATTGTCCTACCACAAGAGCACACTTGTTATTCAAAATAATTAAGATGTGAGTCATCTTAGTATCAAAGTTGGCATTAATGATATATGGGGCTGATGACTGATGAGTCCAATGAATGTTTGACTCATGTAGACTTAAAATATGCAGCTGAAAAGCTCAGTCAATTCAGAAGAGACACACCATAGCTGTGATAGCATCTTGTAAAAGCAAGATCCAAGACAAGTAGAAATGCAGCAACACTAGTGATGAAAACAGCTGAGGTCTTTGGATTTCTCAGAACAGCAGAAAAATGGAAGAACTTTTTCATTAAAAATTTCAAAACTCCATTGTTTTCCCCTTGACAAGGTACAAAATGCAACAATTTTTTTTTCTACTGTTTACATGATANTACTACTTATTCTCTTAGAGGGGGAAAAAAAAGGAAAAATTGGGAAATAGGTGTTTAATATTTGTTTCAAACAAAAGAAATGGGAAAATATGAAAAGAAGCTTTTGTTTTAGTCTTTTCTTGTGGATGCCAACCATTTCCCTGTCAGCAAATGTGTGATTGACTCATGCAGTGAACATGTGGCAACTGTTTTCAGCTGTATTTAGCCAAGTCTGCTNAAGATCCAAGACAAGTAGAAATGCAGCAACACTAGTGATGAAAACAGCTGAGGTCTTTGGATTTCTCAGAACAGCAGAAAAATGGAAGAACTTTTTCATTAAAAATTTCAAAACTCCATTGTTTTCCCCTTGACAAGGTACAAAACGCAACAATTTTTTTTTTCTACTGTTTACATGATATTTTTGCAAGCACTGTTTTTTTGCAAGCACTGTTTTTTTGCAAGCACTTTTTTTTTGTTGCCTGTCCATTTCCCTTCATTCTTCCTTTTTGTTGATGTAGTTGAATAAGTGAGTAATATCCAAAATTTCAGTTTGGTTTGGAAAAGCTATAACAGCAGAAAGAAAAATGAAACTACTTTAATGACTTTAGAGAGTTTCAGTTTTCCCTTGCTTTCCTCTGAAAGGTCTCCAGAATTAACAATTTGTAAAAATTAGTCCGAAAATAGGAAAAATAAGGAGAAGAAGGATGAGAAGTGCAGAANTTGTACTTGAGCAGCTGGACACCCTGAGGCAAACAGAGAGCAACCAGAGCCAGAAACTCCAGTCTGTGTTTTCCTCCTCCGTGGGACAGCTCTGGGTGATGCGAGGGTGTTCCCCACCTTTGTGTCAGATCCAAACGTCACTGGAGTTAACAGGC